>JAYEVJ010000315.1:0-295284 GCA_036346265.1 Melocanna baccifera
ATGCCTCGTGTTTGGTGACACTGGTTGATTATCGTACGGGGTATGTGGTTGAGCCTAAATCAACTTAAGGACCGTTTCGTGAATTATTTTACGAAGTCACTTCGTACTACCACAAGTCCGGTATGGGACGGACACGCTAAGTAATTTGTGAAGTTCCAATTATAGTCTCGCTATAGGTGAATGTGAGCGCGGCGTAGGTGTGGGAAGTCTCACATGGCACCAGAGGGGCTCCAACTCGTGGATTCGAGTTGTGGTGAAACCTTAGTGGCGGCGTGATTATGTTGGCTATGAATCATCGGAACAGCCTTGTCATGAACTCTCCGCCGCACACCTAAGGCAGTGTGTTGATCGCGTGGCTCAAGTGAGAGGGAATGTCTTGTGGGTAAAGTTGTACACCTCTGCAGAGTAACAAACTATCGGATAGCCGTGTCCACGGTCATGGACATCTTGAGTAGAGTCTTCACAGATTAGACTTGAATTTTCATAAAACTTGGTTTTGGCAAACAAGCGTTGGATTTGGTAATGGTCGGGTGGATTCCCGTGGTTAGGTTAGTGTGGGTTGGAGCCTACACTAACGATATTACTTGTTAAAAACAATGTTTCATATACTGTATTTAAATTCAGCTTTTCGCACTTACGTTATTGTATTTAAATTCAAGTATTGCTTTCGCACATTACCTATTAAGCTTCCTTTGAAATCCCTTATGCATGCATCAAATCATTATATTTCTGGTGTAACTTGCGTAAGCATTTACTTGCTTACCTTGGGAGTACTTTCGTACTCACCTTGCTAAATCTGTTGCCGGACTTCGAGGCGACTACGACGGTGAGGACTACTTGGTGAGTAGGATCGTCTTCTGATCATTCGCTGTGGGAGGTGGATGGATGTGGCTGCCACCTTTACTTTATTTCCGCTGTTTTGTTTACTTTGTTGGCCTAGTGCCTTATTGTAAGACTTGGCCTTCAGCCGTAATTTCGTTTAATAATATCTCGTGGTTATTTTTGCATGATATACATTCTTGTGAAGCCTGTGTGCACTAGCTTTTCACGGGATAGTGCGATTTTACAGAGGGGCTCGGAGTTGTTGTTCCGGTCCCGGCAGAAATGGTATCGAGCAACAATGACTCTAAGACGTGACCTTAGCAAGAGACCAGCTTTAAGGATATATTTTAATAAGAAATGCGCTTTTAAATTATCTCTCCTTTTCTCAAGTCTCTTTACCAAAACCGATTACTAACTCCTCTCCCTTCCAAATTTTAGATGGAGCAACCCACCGCGTCTCCCACGGAACCCTTGCGGACTCTTCGCGACGATTTGTACAACCTCATGCAAGAGCTCAACTTCCGCCTGTACCCTCTCTACCAGAGGATACGTTGGCATGTATGGAGACGAGGAACGCTGGAGAGTGGAAGTGAAGATCTTCAAGGATTTCGAGCACACGGAGCCATTTACGTGTTCGACGCACCTACCTCGGGCCACCTTCTTCGATGGAGTTCGTGATGCAGCCCGAGAGGCCATTCGCCAGTGCGGAACATCTACGCTCGAGACTTGCTGCGCGCACCGACTTCCGCTACTTCCCATGAAGACTCCCTTGTGGGCTGCCGACTTCTCGTCTACGAGTATGAGAGCAACCCCGCCTCATACGGTGGTGGAGTACACCAAGTCCATGGACCACATGTACCGACCACCTCGACGAGCTGCACACCGCACGCCAGAAGCTCGCGCACGCGAAGAGGAACTTGCCGAGCCCGCGAGAGGATGCAGTTCCACCGATTCCGGACCTTTTCCGAGGAGACTCGGCGCAGCGCTAGTGTGTAGACCACCCGAGTTTTAGAACGCTATCCGTGAGTGTAGACCTTGTAAACAGCCACGAAGACTATTATAATAAAATAAAAAGTTTTATTTGGCTCTTATCAGGTCTTCCTTGCTCTTGTGTGTTGTTTTGGTGGGATTGTTACTAGAACCTTTCCTTTAGTTCTCTCTCTAAATCTGAAAGTCTCAATAGATGGTGAACACAAGAAGAAACCCCAACATGGACAACGCCAACCCCGAGCACAAGGAAGCCACCGCTCGATTCCACCACCCGCCCGGTGCAGGACCAGATTGGGCACGCTTGATGGCCAATCAAACCCGATTGATCCAGCTCTTAGCTCGGACGATCAACAACCCTCGTGCTCATCATCAACCTGCCCAAGTGCCTCCCAATCGTCTCTCTGAGTTCCTGAGGATCAAGCCACCCACCTTCGCCGGCAGTGCTGAACCGATGGACGCCGACGACTGGCTCAGGTCGATTGGCAAGAAGCTGGACATTCTGCAGTGCACTGATCGGGAGCGAGTCCTGTTCGCCTCCCATCAGCTGAACGGGCCCGCATCTCAATGGTGGGACACTTTCACCGCTTCACACGCCAACCCGCAGACGGTGACGTGGATCGAGTTCGAGCAAAGCTTTCGCAAAGCTCATATCCCCACCGCACCATGGCATTGAAGAAGAAGGAGTTCGGATCTGCGCCAAGGAAGTCGTACTGTCAATGAGTACGTACAGAAGTTTAACCAACTGGCCCGCTATGCGCCAGAGGATGTGGCTTCCGATGAAGCCAAGCAAGAAAGGTTCATGGAGGGCCTGAATGACAACATATCAGTACAACTGATATCGGGTGACTATACTGACTTCCACCAGCTAGTCAGTAAGGCCATCCGCCAGGAGGGCAAGCACATGGAAATGGAGACCGGAAGAAAAGGATGGCGGACGGAGAAACAACTCGAAGTTCTTTCAAGAATCGCGATTCTCCCCACTCAAACAAGTTCGGACCCGTGGCAGAACTTCAAGAACGATCCAGCGAGTTCAAGTCCTCAACCACCGCCCGTTTCAAGCCGCCCGGCGGTAGCCTCCGCAACAACGCACTCAAAGGTGGCGGCCAGCACGAAGAGCAGTCCGCCGTCGGCGGATTGACTGCACTACTCGCAGAAGGAACGTGGCACTTTGCCAAGGCATGCCCTAAGAAGATTCAAGCGGCGGCAACTTCGAGAGCCTCGGAAGTCGTAACCGGGTCGCGAGGCGCAGACCTTCATCAAAGGGCGAGTGAACCACGTGGATGCGGAAGAGGCCCAGGCTGCACCAGATGTCGTGCTGGGTATGTTCCTTGTCAATTCAGTACTAGCATCAGTTCTTTTCGATTCCGGAGCATCGCATTCCTTTGTGTCAAAAACTTTTGTGGATAAGCATGGGTTGGGCAGGGTAACCCTTAGCAACCCTATGATAGTTCACTCCTGGAGCAGAAATGAGAGCGGGGACTTTGTGCCCCAAAGTGGAATTGCTCATAGATGGGACCCGATTCTCGCCGATCTTTTGGTCTTGGAATCGCAAGGATTAGACGTCATTCTCGGGATGAACTGGTTAGCCAAGAATCGAGGTCGGATCGATTGTGCTACAGATCCATCACCTCACCAATGACCAAGGCGTGGAAGTAATCTTCTCTCCCGCATTAGAAGGCGTAAGAATGTGCCCTCTTCCACCTCCAAGTATTGGAGGAAGTGCCGATCGTGCGGGAGTACCGGATGTTTTCGAGGAACCGCCAGGATGCCACCGGATAGGAGATCGAATTTGTGATTGACCTAGTCCCGTGCACCGCCCGATTTCCAAGAGACCATATCGGATGCACGCTAACGAGTTAGCGGAATTGAAGAATCAACTCAAGGAATTAGAAGACAAGGGTATATCCGACCTAGTTCATCGCCTTGGGGAGCACCCGCCCTGTTCGTCAAGAAGAAGGATGAGAGTCCGAGGCTATGTGTGGACTACTGAGCACTCAATGGCGTCACCATCAAGAATAAATACCCCCTCCCGGGATCGATGACACATTCGATCGGTTGAAAGGAGCGGTATCTTCTCCAAGATTGATCTGCGATCGAGGATACCATCGGTGAAGATTCGTGAAGAAGACATTCCTAAGACCGCTTCTCCACGGATATGGGCATTATGAGTTCACGGTCATGTCATTTGGGTGACCAATGCACCACCTACTTCATGAGCATGATGAGCAAGTGTGTTCATGAAATACTTGGACAAGTTCGTAGTAATCTTCATCGGCGACATCCTCATCTACTCCAAGAACGAAGAAGAGCACGAGCGGCACCTCGGGATCACTCGAAAAGCTTAGAGAGCATCGACTTTTCGCCAAATTCGATAAGTGTGAATTCGGCTAAAAGAGGTTGCCTTCCTCGGACATATTGTAACAGTGAAGGAGGAATTGTAGATCCTTCCAAGGTGGAAGCGATAATGGAGTGGAAGCCACCAAAGTCCGTAATGAAGTCGAGCTTTCTTGGACTTGCGGGTTATTACCGTCGGTTCATAGCAGATTCTCAGAGACAGCCAAGCCAATGACCCAATTCTGAAAAAGGAAAAGAAGTTCGAATGGACGAAGGCTTGCGGCGAGTTTCGGACCCTTAAGAAGAGACTAGTCTCAGCACTCGTGCTCGTCTTGCCAGACGTGCATAAAGGCTTCGAGGTTTTCTGTGACGCCTCTCGCCTAGGCTTAGGCTGTGTTCTGATGCAAGAGGGCAAAGTGGTAGCCTATGCATCGCGTCAACTCAAGCCTCATGAGTGCAATTATCCTACTCATGACTTGGAGTTAGCCGCAGTAGTGCACGCCTTAAAAATCTGGCGCCACTACCTTATTGGTAACCGTTGTGAAGTATACACGGACCATAAGAGTTTGAAGTATATCTTCACCCAGGCAGAACTCAACCTGAGGCAGCGAAGATGGTTGGAGTTGATCAGGACTACGACATCGGTATACATTACCACCCCTAAAAGCGAATGTAGTAGCCGATGCCTTAGCGAGGAAGTCTTATGCAAACATGGTGATATCGTAAGAAGACCGGACCGACTTGGGAGGAGTCGCCCGTCTAAGTCTAAACCCAACGGGACCAAGCACCCTCACCACACTGGAAGTGCGACCCGGCTTACCTGATCAAATTAAGGAAGCTCAGATTGTGGACGAGGATATTCAAGAAATCAAGAAGAATATGAGGAGAGGCAAAGCGCCAGGATTCAGCGAAGATGAACATGGCACGGTTTGGTTCGAGAACCGCATCTGTGTGCCGAATAATCAGGAAATCAAAAACCTGATTCTGAAAGAGGCTCATGATACCCCATACTCAATCCACCAGTCGTACCAAGATGTACCAGATCCGAGGGAAAATATTGGTGGGTTAGTATGAAAAGGGAAATCGCGAGTTCATGAAGCTGCGACACTGTCGCGAGTCAAAGCCGAACATCGAGGCCGGGACTCTTACAACCATTGCCGATTCCGGAATGGAAGTGGGAAGAAATTGGTATGGATTTCATAACCGGACTCCCAAGGACACAATCGGGTTATGATTCAATTTGGGTAATCATAGACAGATTGACTAAAGTAGCTCACTTCATACCAGTCAAGACCACTTATTCCGGAAGCAAGTTGGCTGAACTGTACATGTCTCGAATTGTGTGCCTGTATGGCGTACCCAAGAAGATAGTGTCAGATCGAGGTAGTCAGTTTACTTCTCGATTTTGGCAAAGGCTGCACGAAGAGTTGGGTAGTAAGCTCAGTTTCAGTACCGCTTACCATCCCCAGACGGACGGTCAAGCGAAAGAGTTAATCGATACTCGAGGATATGCTAAGGGCTTGTACGCTGGATTTGGGAACAGTTGGGACCGTTCACTGCCCTATGCGGAATTCTCGTACAATAACAGCTACCAAGCCAGCCTGCAGATGGCACCCTTCGAAGCCTTGTATGGTCGAAAGTGCAGAACCCCCTTGCTTTGGGATCAGCAAGGTGAACCCCAAGAAACAGGACCAAACCTGCTGCAAGACGCAGAAGATCAAGTGAAGAAGATCAGGGACAGACTGAAGATAGCCCAGTCTCGACAGAAGAGCTACGCGGATAACCGCCGTCGAGACCTGACCTTTGAGGTCGGGGACTACGTCTATCTTAGGGTATCCCCACTCAGAGGTGTGAAAAGGTTTCAAGTTAGAGGAAAGCTTGCACCGCGATATGTGGGCCCTTTCAAGATTACGGACCGAAAGGTGCGATCGCATATCAGTTAGACTTGCCGCCAAGCATGTCAGGGGTGCACAATGTCTTCCATGTCTCACAGTTAAAGAAGTGCCTCCGAGTACCCACGGAGCAAGCCGCACTGGAAACCTTGGACCTCGGGATGACCTCACCTATCGTGAGCAACCAATCAAGATTCTCGAGGCAGCAGAGCGTCGGACGGAAGGAAGACCATCAGTTACGCAAAGTTGGTGGAGCAATCACACCGAGGACGAAGCCACCTGGGAGCGAGAAGAAGACTTAAAGACCAGCCATCCCCATCTCTTTTGCTAGCCAGTGCAAATCTCGAGGGCGAGATTTCCTTTAAGGAGGGTAGGTTTGTAACATCCCAAAATTTTGTCCCTTTATTGAAAATTTAACTGAGTTTATTGGATTTTACGGAATTATGTTAAAATCTGATTTGAGAAAAATTTTAAACTTTATTGTGTAAAAGTCAAAATTAAATTTATTGCATTCCTAAAAGCTTAAACCAATGTATTTCAGCCTCCTTAAGTCAAATATGAGATTATATTAATTTTTTTCTGGATTTTAGAAGGAATTAAAACCCTCCCAACAAAATCAAATTATACCTTTGCAAAATATACTTGTTAAAATGAGTGGGACATATTTTTATTAAGTCTATAATAGCTCCAGATAGTTCCTTAATTTTTCTGGATTTTTCAAAATTTATTTGGTATTTTTCTGAGTTTTCTAAAGCTTAATAGCATTTCGGAAAATCAAAAGAAAGAAATTCCAAAAATCCCTCCCGGCCGCCAGGTGTCAACCATCGGCGTCCCCTCCGCCGCGGAATCCCCTCACCGTCCGATCTAACTTAAACCCTCTCCCGCCTTCCCTCTCTCCGCGGCGACGCGTGTCGCGCGATCGGACCGTCCACTCCGCGCGGATTTAATCCTCGCCGCCGCACTCCACTTACCGCTTCACCGCTCCTCTCGCTCCTGCCGCCACGTGGTGTTATCCAAGCCGTCCCCTATTGCCGTACCTCATCGTGACCGCCCTTCCCACTTAAGCACCAACCGGCCCGATCTAATCTCCGTTGTCGGATCGGATCTCGGCCGTCCCCTTCACTTACCCTTCGCAATGCGCGCGGTCCCGATCTCTCCCCGTGCCACCGTCAAGCATCGGCCGTCCCCTCGCCCCTTCCTTTCTTTTCTCTCTCGGCGTGCGGGCCCCACTCGTCGATTCCGTCTCCCCGCCCCTTTCCTTTCTTCCTCGCGCGATCTCCGCCGCGCGCCATTCTTTGCCGCCGCGAAGCTTTTAAAGCGGTTTCCTTCAAATTATGCCCGCGCCAACGGCCGATCGCAATTGCACCTCCACCGCGTCCATTACGGGCATAATCACGCATAATCACAGCCGTTACCGCCGTCGCAATAAACTTTCCGCCCGTTGCACTCCGGCGAACTTCGCGCGGCCGTTACCCCTCCCGAGCTATAAAGGGCCTCCCGAGGTCCTCTACCCACACCGCCACCCCGAGCCTCGAGCACTTAATCCAGCCCGAAGGTCCCCTGCGCCGATTTCCCTCCGCCGGCTCAAGCAACTCCGGCGAGCAATCGCCGCCGGCTCGAGCCCCCTCGCCCCTCGCCGACACCTCCCCGGCCTTGCTGGTGCCCAGGCGACCCTCGGCGACCACCTCCCCGGGCACGTGCACCACCGGAGCTACTCCGCCGCCGTGAAGGCTTCTCCGACCGCCGCCCCTCCGCGGTTTCCCTCTCCGGTCATCCTCGGCCTCCGTGCAAGGTACAAGCGCACTCCCGCGTTCTCCTCGTCGTTTGGTACCCTCGGCCGCGCGCCGCCACCGAACTCGGCGACCATCGCCCCGAGCGCCGCCGTCGCCGGCGACGCCACGTCGGCCGTCGGGCCGGTAGCGTGGCGTGGCAGCCGGTGGCGGCGGTCGGCGCCACGCCCGGCGCCACCGCCGCCCCTCGCCACCTCGCGCGCGCCGCCACGTCGGCATAAAGCGTGGCGTGGCGCCACGCGGCGACCACGCGGCGCCCCGTGGCGCCACGTCGGCGCCACCCGCTCCCGCGCGCGCGCCACCTCACCCTTCCTCGGGTCCATGGACTCGGTCCATGACACCGGGCCCCACTGTCGACCTCTGCCGAATATATTAATCCTAGGGCTGACGTCATAATCTATAATTTCCTTTAGAAAAATAATTCGTGCTGACGTCATAAATCCTTTTCGGTTTAAAAATAAATCCAGAAAATACCCTTTTTCTTTTATTTTGAATTCAAACTTTGGAAGGCTATAACTTTTGCATTTTAACTCCAAATTGACCCATTCAAATTTCTAAATTTTTCTAAAATCATGATCTATCCATTTCTGGAATAATTTTGAAATTTTGAAACTTATTTAAATTTGATTTGAATATATTTTGTAATTCCAAGTTTTAAATTCAAATTAAAACTTCCAATTTCTTTTAAAAGCCTCATTTCCTTTTAAAATTGTTGACCCACATCCAAAAATTCAGAATTCTGTCTCCCAAATTATTTGATAATTTTTGGAAGTTATTTGGATTCCATTTGAATTTTTTTTTGAATTTGCTTTGAATTGATTTCTCGTTAGATATTGACGATTAGGAGAGTTTGAATTCGACGAATCACAGCAGGACTTCGATCAAGGCAAGTTACACCTTTGACCATGTTGAACCTAATAATTTAAATTAGTTATATTGTTTTACTGTATATGCATGCTTATCTTTATTCAAATGTAATTCAAATTTGATTTGAATTTTAGATATACCCATGATCCTTTGTATATGGCCAATTTGAGTCTTGAATTCATATACCTTGTCACCCTAGCTGAAAACTAGTTAGTACCATAGTATTGACTAGAAACTTTTATAGAAATGCTTAGCTTTGGCTTAGTATAATTTTAGGTGGGATCGATCTTTCACATGAAATGACGGACTTTGAAATTCGATATCTTGACTTGATAAGTCAAGGGTGGTTTTCTGAAATTATTTAAAAATGAAAATAGAAAACATGTTTTGGACTTAGGCTAATGGTTAGGTGGTGGGTACAGGTATGCCTCGTGTTTGGTGACACTGGTTGATTATCGGTGTGCGGGGTATGTGGTTGAGCCTAAATCAACTTAAGGACCGTTTACGTGAATTATTTTGAAGTCACTTCAGTACTACCACAAGTCCGGTATGGGACGGACTGGCTAAGTAATTTGTGAAGTTCCAACTATAGTCTCGCTATAGGTGAATGTGAGCGCGGCGAGGTGTGGGAAGTCTCACATGGCACAGAGGGGCTCCAACTCGTGGATTCGAGTTGTGGTGAAACCTTAGTGGCGGCGTGATTATGTTGGCTATGAATCATCGAACGACCTTGTCATGAACTCTCGCCGCACACCTAAGGCGGTGTGTTGATCGCGTGGCTCAAGTGAGAGGAATGTCTTGTGGGTAAAGTTGTACACCTCTGCGAGTAACAAACTATCGGATAGCCGTGTCCACGGTCATGGACATCTTGAGTAGAGTCTTCACAGATTAGACTTGAATTTTCATAAAACTTGGTTTTGGCAAACAAGCGTTGGATTTGGTAATGGTCGGGTGGATTCCGTGGTTAGGTTAGTGTGGGTTGGAGCCTACACTAACGATATTACTTGTTAAAAACAATGTTTCATATCTTGTATTTAAATTCAGCTTTTCGCACTTACGTTATTGTATTTAAATTCAAGTATTGCTTTCGCACATTACCTATTAAGCTTCCTTTGAAATCCCTTATGCATGCATCAAATCATTATATTTCTGGTGTAACTTGCGTAAGCATTTACTTGCTTACCTTGGGAGTACTTTCGTACTCACCTTGCTAAATCTGTTGCGGACTTGAGGGCGACTCACGACGGTGAGGACTACTTCAGCGAGTAGGATCGTCTTCTGATCATTCGCCTGTGGGAGGCTGGATGGGCTGTGCTGCCACCTTTACTTTATTTCCGCTGTTTTGTTTACTTTGTTGGCCTAGTGCCTTATTGTAAGACTTGGCCTTCAGGCCGTAATTTCGTTTAATAATATCTCGTGGTTATTTTTGCATGATATACATTACTGTGAAGCCTGTGTGCACTAGCTTTTCCTGGGATAGTGCGATTTACACAGAGGGGCTCGGAGTTGTTGTTCCGGGTCCCGACAACGACCCCCTGCTCATCCGAGTCGACATCGCAGGATGCGATGTTTGGCGCATTCTCATCGACGGAGGTAGCTCGGCGAACGTGCTTTTCGCGGACTTCCTCGTCCACATGGGAATCCCTCACCGTCGATTGCAACCATCGAGGACCCCATTATGTGGCCTCGGCGGTCAACCCCTATGTACACTTGGCCAAGTACACCTCCAAGTCTCCTTCTATCAAGGTGACAATATCAGGACCGAGGGTGTCGTCTTTGACGTCGCGGACACCCCAAGCCCATACAATGCCATTCTGGGCCGCCCTGCCCTCATCTCCTTCGGGGCGGTCCCACATCATGGCTTCCTGTGCCTCAAGTTCCCAGGCTCGCGAGGCATCATTACTATCTTCGACGACCAGGACCTCGCCCGAAGCATGGAGTTCACAAGTCCACGCCGCAGGGTACACACCCTCGCAGGCAAGCCGAGGGTCCCCCTCCAGGCCGACGGCCGAGTCGTCTCCATAGGTGACGGTTTCCCCCCAGAGCTGGAGCGAGAGCTCCTCCAAGTACTCCGGGACAACACGGACGTTTTCGCGTGGTCCCCGGAGGACATCAAGGGTGTGGATCGCTCCCTCATCGAGCACAACCTCGCAGTCCGTCAGGACGCCAAGTTGGTCAAGCAAAGGCTTCGACGCATGTCCGCGGACCGGCAGCAGGCGGCCAAGGTGGAAGTGCTGAAGCTCCTGCACGCTGGCGTTATTCGCGAAGTTCAACACCCGGATTGGCTCGCTAACTCGGTCCTAGTGAGGAAAGCCAGCGGTGCCTGGCGCATGTGCGTCGATTTCACCACCCTCAACAAGGCGTGCCCGAAGGATGACTACCCCTCCCGCGCGTCGACCAACTAGTCGACGCTACGGCTGGCTGCGAACTCATGAGCTTCCTGGACGCCTACTCCGGGTATCATCAAATCTACATGGCCAAGGATGATGAAGACAAAACCAGCTTTATCACTCCAATAGGAACATACTGCTTTGTCAGAATGCCCTTCGGTCTGAAGAATGCCGGCGCAACTTTCACTCGCCTCATTGCGCTAGCGCTGGCCTCCCAGCTAGGAAGGAATGTCGAAGCGTACGTTGACGACGTGGTCGTCAAAACCAAGCAATTGGCAGCTCATGGCCACGATCTCCAAGAGACCTTCGACAATCTCTAGAAGGCGGGCATCAAGCTCAACCTGGACAAGTGCGTGTTCGGCGTACGGGCGGGCAAACTTTTGGGCTTCTTGGTGTCGGGGTGCGATATCCAAGCCAACCCCGATAAAGTGGACGCAATCCTTGCCATGGAACCGCCCAAAATGACACAGGAGGTCCAAAGGCTCGCTGGCCGCATGGCCACAGTGAGCCACTTTTTGTCTAGGGCAGCGGAGCGCGGCCTGCCCTGCTTCAAAACCCTGCGTGGCTGCGACGGGTTTCGTTGGGGCGCCGACTGCGCCAGCACCTTCGACGACCTCAAGAAGCACCTTGCAAGCCTACCCACACTGGTCGCCCCGGCGCTAGAGGCTCCCCTTTTACTTTACCTTGCCGCCTCCGCGACAGCCGTCAGCGTCGTCCTCGTTCTCGAGGAGGGCGTTCGCCAACGCCCAGTCTACTTTGTCTCTGAAGCCCTCCAAGGTGCTAAGACGCGGTACACGGAGCTTGAGAAGTTGGCTTATGCCCTAGTCATGGCCTCGAGAAAGCTTCGGCATTACTTCCTCGCCCACCCAATCACTGTGCCGTCCTCGTTCCCTCTGGCGGACATGTTGCACAACAAAGAGGCCACGGGACGCATCGGCAAGTGGGCAGCCGAACTCGTCCCTTTTTCCCTAACATATGCTTCACGCACAGCAATCAAGTCCCAAATCCTCGCGGAGTGGACCCCAGTGGTCCAGCATGTCGAGCAGCCAGAGGACCCGGTATGGACGCTCGACACCGACGGTGCGTACTGGATCTCCGGCGCGGGCGTGGGGACGGTGGTCACTACGCCGGAGCGACACCGCCTGTTATACTCGGTGCGCCTCGTATTTCCTACCACTAACAACACTGCGGAGTACGAGGTGCTACTCTTCGGCTTATCAAAGCTCAAAGCTCTGGGGGCGTGGTGAGTCCTCGTCCGCACAGATTCCAGGCTGGTGGCGGGGCAAGTCGACAAGTCTTATCAGGCCAAGGACCCCGACCTGGCCAAGTACCTGGTGGCTGTGCGAGCCAAGGAGCGGCATTTCCTGGGAATCACGATCAAGCCCATCTCCCGAGCAGAAAATGAGCAAGCGGACATTCTTGCAAAGGCCGCCAGCCAACAACTCCCCGCCCCCGAAGGCGCATTCTACGAGGTCCTGCACGCGGCGGCCATCGCGTAGGACAATTGCGACGCTGCCCTAGTCCACCAGATCATCCATCAGGGTCATTGGCGAGAGCCAATTCACGCCTTCTTACAAGGCATCGCCGAGCCTGATGACCCCGCCGACCTTCGCCGCTTGCAGTGCCGCGTCAGATCCTTCCAGCTCCTCGACGGAGTGCTCTACAAAAGAGGAGTCTGCGCACCGCTCCTACGGTGCCTCTCACGCGAAGAGGGGCAGAACCTCCTGTTGGAAATCCATGCGGGCCTTTGCGGCTCGCATTTGGCGCCAAGGTCGCTCGTCGGCAAGGCATTTAGGCAGGGCTTCTACTGGCCAACCGCCGTCGCTGACGCCCAAGAACTGGTGCGCTGGTGTCAAGGCTGCCAATGGATGGGGCGGGTAATTCATAGACCCCCCACAGGCCTCCACCCCATCCCCCCTGTGTGGCCATTGGCACGCTGGGGCATCGACGTGGTTGGACCTCTGCCTCGAGCCCCGGGAGATTTGCGCTTCATCGTGGTTGCCTTGGAATATTTTTCCAGGTGACCAGAGGCTGTGGCGCTAGCCAAGATCACCTCGGCAGCCGTGCAGCGTTTCCTTTGGCAGAACATCATATGCCGCTTCGGAGTACCCAAGGAGATCACTGCCGACAATGGTCTGCAGTTCGACTCTGCCCCGTTCAGGGAGTTCTGCGACGACATGGGCATCATACTTCGGTTCGCCTCGGTCGGACACCCACAGTCCAACGGAGCGGTCGAGCGGGCGAGCTCCACAACGTCCTCTGGTCGCTCTGCACAACAGCGACACGTCCGACGGGATTCACACCGTTCAAACTCCTCTTCGGCGATGAGGCAATGACGCCCGAAGGTCAAGACCGGCTCACGAAGGGTCCTCGCCCAGGCACCAGATGAAGAGCGCCAGTTGTCCCTGGACCTCCTCGACAGAGAGCGCGTCAAGGCCACCCAACATGTCGCCAAGTACGCCCGCCAAATGGCCCGCAGCCAGAGCCGTTCCGTGTATCCGCGAGCATTCCAACCGGGGGACCTTGTCCTCAGGAGGGCGCTTCGCGCGGACACGGTCGGCAAGCTGGAGTCCAAATGGGAAGGCCCGTACGTTGTCGCAGCAGCATTGCAGCGAGGAGCTTATCACCTCGTCACGCTGGAAGGGCAGACGCTCCACCACACATGGAATGCGGACAGGTTGCGGAGGTATTATGTCTAAGCCAACAAGAGCCGTCCCGCGGCAACCAGTCCAGCGGTTAGTCCCTGATTTCTTGTACTCACTCACCCAAGGAAACGAGAATTTAATAAAGTTCGCCGTTTGCAAGGCTATTCATCCCCCCCACCGAAAATGTGCGGAGGCTCACCCCCGCGCGCACTCTACTGAGTATAAACAAGACGCGGGATTCTGCGCACACGCTAGTGTTGTCATCGCGCGTACTCCCCGGAGTATAAAGGCGTGGTTGATGCTCCCACGCATGGCACGGAGACTCACCTCCGCACGCGCACCACATGGAGACTCACCTCCGCACACGTAGGCATCAAGACTCACCTCCGCACGCGCACCACATGGAGACTCACCTCCACATGCACTCCACGGAGGTCCGCCTCCGCACGCACTCTACGGAGTATAAATAAGACGTAGCGATGAGGTCCGCCTCCACACGCACTCTACGGAGTATAAATAAGACGTAGCGATGAGGTCCGCCTCCGCACGCACTCTACGGAGTATAAATAAGACGTAGCGATGAGGTCCGCCTCCGCACGCACTCTACGGAGTATAAATAAGACGCAGCGGGGGGACGCCCCCGCGCGCACTCTGCGGAGTATAAATAAGACGCGGATGTTTTCCCTGCGCACTCTACTGAGTATAAACAAGACGCGGATGTCCCGCGCACGCGAGGGCGTACCCTTCGGAATTTAAGTAAGTCGTGATTGATAGTCCCACGCATTCTCCGGAGTACAAACAAAGACGTGGATGTCTTCCCTACGCACTATACTGAGTCTAAACAAGATGCGGAAGTTCCGCGCACGCGAGGGCATACCCTCCGGAGCCTAACTAAGCCGTGGTTGATAGTCCCACGCACGCTCCGGAGTATAAACCAGACGTGGATATTTTCCCCACGCACACCCCGGAGTATAAACAAGACACGAATGTCAAGGACGGAGCGCGATCGCGTCTACTTCAACTAGGCGCCAGCTCCGCTGCCACCGCTTCGAAGGGTAGGGGACGGAGCGCGATCGCGTCTACTTCAACTAGGCGCTAGCTCCGCTGCCACCGGTTCGAAGGGTAGGGGACGGAGCGCGATCGCGTCTACTTCAACTAGGCCCCAGCGCTGCTGCCACCGCTTCGAAGGGTAGGAGACGGAGCGTGATCGCGTCTACTTCAACTAGGCGCCAGCTCCGCTGCCACCGCTTCGAAGGGTAGGGGACGGAGCACGATCGCGTCTACTTCAACTAGGCGCCAGCTCCGCTGCCACCGCTTCGAAGGGTAGGGGACGGAGCGCGATCGCGTCTACTCCAAATACGCGTCGGCCCCGTTGCCACCACTCTTCGCCCACGGGGCACCGTTGCCTCTACAACAAGTCAACGCGGCAGGGAGGAACCAACCTCCGCCGCGTTAACAATCAATCGTACAAGCAACATGCAATTGTGCAATACTCGGCACAATGGTCCTCTTTTCCATTAGCAAGCAAAAGAAAGCAACAGCAAAAGCAAAAGTTACATTACACCACCAGCTCCCGGACGACACTACGAGTCGGCGCCGTCTTCCGCGTGCTGACGAGCCTCCTCCAACCACTCGAGAAAGTTGCCTTCCCGGAATAGCGTCCGCTGCAACAGCACTTTGGCTGCTTCCTCTCCAAAGTGGCCCCAGATCCCCTCGTAGAAGCTCTGCACGGCGGGCATGGTGGTGCGGACTGCGCTGACCCATACCCCGGCCCCGGCCGGAGCACTCAAGCCGGGAGCCGCCAGTCCCTCCACGTGCTCGCACCCCCGGGCGTGGAGCGTCGCAAAGGCAAGGCACGCGCTGGCGTAGCCGCAGTGATTGCCGAAGGCTTTCACACCGCGAAGCGCTAGGCTCGAGCCCTCCTTAATCCGTGCCAACGACTGCCTCACATTCGCGGCGTTGTGGGTGAGGTCCGGCACGACGACGGAAAGGCCCCGCAGGGCCCCCTCCAGAGACCCCATGGCCCTCCAAGCTACCACGGATGCGTCGCTCAGAGCCTGGCTCTTCTCCTTTAGGGCCATGGTTAGCTGGGCTCTCTCCTCCTCCAGCGCGCTGATTCGCCCAAGTAGGCCGGCATGATCCTCTGCCGCGACACGTTGGGCCTCTTCGGCAACACGTTGTGCCGCCGCCGCTGCGCGAACTTTCGCCTCTAACACAGAGATGCGGTCGTCCTTCGTGGCATGAGCCTCGTCGGCAGCACGAAGCTGCTCCTCCAGCGCCCTCCGTTCACGGATGCGCGCCTCATCCAGAGCCCGGCCGATGGCGACCGCCTACCAACAGAAGGGCATAGCTGTTCAGTATACACGCGGTACGTGATGTCAATGGCAAGCTCAGGAGCTTACCTTCATCCCCGCGGCGCCCAGTGCGAGCGCAAGCAGGTCACCCCCGCATGACGACAGCGCTCGCCGATCCAGCCTGCCGTCACCACATTCCGCGGCTCCGTGGAGGGTAGAGAGCTCCTCCAGTTGTGGCACGAAGTCAGACACGGTGAGCCGTGCGGGCCTCACGGCAGCATCAGGCGTCGCGCTGCGTTTCACGCAATGTCACCGCTGACCTCGCAGACACCACCGCTGCTCGATCCTTCCCCGCGCCCGGGCGACTTCCCCTCTCCTGACGTCGACAACGGCATGAGCGAACAAATCGGAGAGAGCTTCGCGAAGTCACGAGGAGAAAAGGAATTACACCTACCTCCGCCACCCCCCACTATGGCGTGGGGAGGCGTCAGCTCAGTTCCTGCCTGGGACGCAATAACCCCCTCCTCAGTCGAGGTGGCCTCGCGGTCGGATCCCAGTCCACCGCCGACCGCGCCCGCCACATGGAATTGCCCCGCCCGCGCGGGCGATTGCACCCGGCGGCATTTCGCCGCTGGAGAGCCAGAGGATGCGCCCCCGACCACTCCAGTACCTGCAACTTCCGGCGCGGGTGGCTGCAGCAGGTGACGACGACGAGTGCTCCGCTGCACCAGTCGTCGCCAGGCCCGGCGCCAGCGGAAGGCTTATGGCAGCCACCACGGGCGACAACGGCGCGAGAGGCAGGTCCTCGCCGACTGGCATCAGCGACAAGACGTCGTCTCCACCGATGTCACCGCCGGGGCTCGCCTCGCCACCTAGGTCCTCGCTGGCCACAGCGTGACCCTCTGCGCTGCCGCGCTCGGACCCACCCCCTGACACGTCGTCCGGATCAGCAGCCTCTGCCGCTAAGCCGGCGGACGGGTCAGAAATAGCAGCACGGGACCGGGACCTTTGCCGCCGAGAAGGCGCCCCTGCCCCGCCGGCACCATCACGGCGATGGGGTGAACTCCGCACCGGCACTGGGCGCTCGGGCACAGCGAGGCCTAGGACCTCGCACACCCAGTTTATCCGTCCTAACCTCACAGACCTGGTTGCGGCTTCGCGCAGGGTGTGCTCTTTCTACGTGTACGACCCCAGGAAGGCATCGACGGCGCGTTCAGCGTCCCGCAACAAAAGCACTGCACACCCAGTGGGCTGTTGCAGCGACGACACCGAGGGGCGGACGCCATCCCTCCGCGTGTCACGCCGTTCATATTTCCACAGGCCAGAGAGCGGAGACACCCCGTACATGGTAAATTCTTCGGCAAGATCGCGCATGTTGAACCGAAGGGCCACGCCGCCATGTCTCTGCGCCTGCCACTGATCCTCGCTCACCGGCTTTAGCCCCGGGCAGCAGTCGAAAGCTATCGGCTGACCCCGGCATCGCAGGTTGCTGGTCGGCGTCACGCGGTAGTAGAACCACTGCCGCATCCACCCCTCCCACTTCTCCTTCGTCGCCAGAGTGGGGACCAGATGCGTGTAGCCCGACCGCACCACGAAGTGAACGCTGCCAAAATTGGACAGCACCCCTCCTCTGACTCTCTTTGGCTGACAGCGTGCATCATGAAGAAGGGCAAATAAGCTCGCGCGGGGATGACGGCCTTCCACTCGGATTGCCCAGGCGAACTCCGCCAAGCGGACTATCGCGTTCGGGGTCAGTTGCGCCAACTCCAATCCATAAGCCTTCAAGACTTCACCGACAAAGAGCATCGACGGCATCCAGAGACCCGCCTCGAAGAATGCGGCGAAGACAATCGCCTCCGACTCCTTGGGATGAGGCTCCACTTCATCGCAGGCGGGCAGGCGAGGTTCGTAGCGGTCATCTATCTTCTCCTCCCGCACCAGAGCTTCGATCGTCTCCTCTGTGGCATGGCTTCGCTCTAGCACCGCGGAGCACAGCCCTTGCGAGCTCTACCGGGCATTGTACACCTTCCGGGCCTGCACCGGCCGAGCCACCACCGAATATTCCGCCTTAGGCGGCGTCGAGCTGCGCTGACCCGACGAAGCGCTACCACTAAGCCGATGGCCGGAATCTCCGTGGCTTGCCATCTTTCTTCCCGCACGACGGACTGCTCGAGCAGAGGCGAGTGGATTTTGTGCTGCAACGCGGAATAACCAACTGGGCGCACGCGGACGGGATGGACGCCCGTGTGCCAGTAAAGCACCTTATATACAGCCCCTTCGCGTCCTGCCATCGGGAGGACAACCGGCGGGAGCCGTCGGTTCGTCCCGCCCACGATCGGGAAGCGCAACTGGCTGCGGGATGGCTCGCCACGTGTCTCGCCTCCCTTGGGAACAGACGTGGGCGCGCGGTCGCAAGGCTGCTGACATCCCACGGCGCACCAACCAGGCGACGCCGCGTGTACCCTCACCTCGGGACCATGCGTATGACGGTCGTAGACCGCCCCAGCCTCTCCAACGCGCGGCATATCGACCCCGGATCGACCGCAGCTCGGGACCATGCGTACAAAGTTTTTTTTCGACTTCGCAGAACGACCCCGGCAGCAGCTGTGGCCCCGTGGAGGGAAGGCAACAGCCGGGCGCACGCCACGCCCGAAGGCGTCCCTTCCACTCCGTTGGCTCAGGACAACTCGGCGTCTGCCGCACCTTACACCCCTTCACTCCTACCACAACCATTTTTGTACTCTGATGTGTCCCATGCCTTTCTATGGATGCTAGGTCACGGAGAGCACTAGTGCAACGGGTCAGCCGGCGGGGCAACTACAGCTTCGCCTTCGACGCAGTCCCTGCCTCCGCGCCTTCGGGCAGATGCCCCCACTTCAGTGCCTTTGGGCAGCCCTGCCACCCACTGCATTCCACATTCCCTTACCTTTGGTACAAGGTACTATTTCCGCACCTTGACCCTCATACTTCCACCGTTTTTCTTTGGTTGCGGGTCCCAGACATCGTCGGCCAGGCGACCACTCGGTGAAGCACGCGGACAACACAGACACGCCGAGCAAACTCCGGATGCAAGAACCGATGGGAGTCGAACCGGTGCGATCGCTTGCGCGTGCGCGTGCCGTTTCGACTTGCCGCCCCTACGTATCTGATCCACATCGGCGAAGTCTTCGCGCCTACGGAGCAGCTCAGCTCCGCGTTCGGCAAGGTTTTCGGCCCCGCGCAACAGCTCGGCGCCACCTGTGGCCCCGCAGAGCCACAATGCGCACCACATGCGAAGTCACCCTCGCCCAATATCACACATCTCACAGGCCGCAGGGACGAAGGGGGCGAAAGGGCTCGGCGGCATGGCTTCGGCCTGTGAAGCCCTTCACCATGAGAGGTTCTTGTTGTAGGGGTGGCCCCCACCTAAGCCCAGCTAGCCTGTTAGCGAGTTATGAACCCGTGTACGACAGCAAGATGGTCTCGGGAAGAATACTCGAGTGTAGGGGCACTATTGTAAAGACACTCCCTCGGGATATATGTATGTACATGACGAAGCCTCGTGGGGACGAGAGGTCATTTGTTCACCTAACTCTCCACTACCACACACTCTCTCTATTTGATCTGTAGCCACAACAGATAGCAAATTAAAATTTAATATTTCTACCAAGGAGATATTAGAAATAGAAAGGTCAGTTGAGATAGCAATTTTACCCAATCCTAATACATTTCCTTTGCTATTATCATCGAAGGTAATCTTTTCATTGCTCCTATTTTCAAAGGTGGTGAATATCTTCCGGTCTCCGATCATATGTTGAGTGCAACCACTATCAAACACCCAATGTTGACCACCGGTCTTGTAGTTCACCTACAAAAGAAAATCAAATTCTTTTACGTACTCAAATTTGTTTGAGTCCTTGGAGGTTAGTAACTAAGGCTTTGGGCACTCAAATGGCATTCTTTTTAGCACTTAGAATTGAAGTGCCAACAAACTTTGCAACAATCTTGCCATTGTAAGATTTCTTA
Source organism: Melocanna baccifera (assembly GCA_036346265.1). Taxonomy (NCBI): domain Eukaryota; kingdom Viridiplantae; phylum Streptophyta; class Magnoliopsida; order Poales; family Poaceae; genus Melocanna; species Melocanna baccifera. The sequence continues at coordinate 20,030 of JAYEVJ010000315.1, forward strand.
CGTAGATAGCAAGAATCAAATAATTTAGTAGATGCAGTTTTAGATACTTGACTATGGTTACTGTTAGGCCTTACAAACCTTGTGACACTCTTTGAGGGCTTCTTGCCTTTCTTGGGCATACACCTAAGTCTCTCCTTATTGAATGAACACTTTTGCTCACTCAATAATTTGTCAAGGGTGGCCTTACCTTTGAAGCATCGTTCTAAACTTTATTTAATTAAACAACTTGTTCTTTTAATTGATAATTTTCAACAACAAGTTCTTCATAATATAAATTAACAAAATCATTAATACTTGAAGTACAAGACATAACAATCAAATCATCACCTGAAGTAGAAGTATTAATTTTAGCACTTTCTACTCTAGACATATCATCAAGAATATCACAATTAATTCCAATGCTAGAGGAAGATTTGCTTGATGTTTCTTGGAGAAGCAAATCATGAGCTTTCTTTAGCTCCTCATAGGATTTTTTTATAGAGATGTGTTCTCTCCTTAGTTCCTTGAATTTTGACTTTTCTTTTCTAAGAAATTCATTCAAATCAATTAGCATATCCATCAATTCATCGTATGAAGGCTCATTATCATTATTAGTTTTTACCTTTTCTCTCTTAGCCATGAAGCATATCGGAGTTGAGAAGAGTGATGAAACCTCCTTGATTGCTATCCCGACGAGTCCCTTCTTCTTTGGGGACTCATCCTCTTCAGAGTCGGAATCCGAGTAATCTTCATCGGAATTTCACTCTTCAATGTGGGATTTATTCTTCCCATATTTGTGAAGCCTCTTGAAGAGCTTGTTCTTGGAGTTGAGGTCCTTCTTTTTGGATGATTTGCCTTTTTCATCTTTTCTTGTAGGGCATTGAGAGGCAATGTGCTCCTTCTCATTGCACTCATAGCAACGGATGTTGCTATAGCGCTTGATGTTGTTGGATGAACGTCCCTTCTTGCTTGATCCTTGATTTGCATTCCGGTAGGGACGCCTCCTCATGAATCTCTTCATTTTTCTTACAAGGAGGGTCATTTTCTCCTCAGAGTCCTCATCATCTTCCTCGGACTCTTCACTTGAGATCGCCTTGTCCTTGAAGGCGGTAATCTTCTTGCTCTTAGAGGAGGATTGCTCTAAGAGCTCCTCCTTATCCTTCTTGTACAACTCATTGGTAATGAGATTATCCAAGAGTTGAGTTGGCGTCATTCTTGACAATTCGGGCGAGTTGAAGAAGAGGGTCACTAACACCTCGTATTTTTTCGGCAACGCCCTAATCATTTTTCTCACAATATCAATGTCGGTTAGTGACGTGCCAAGGCCCTTGAGCTCATTTACAATGTTGTTTAAGCGAGAGTACATCTCATTAATGCCTTCATGTGGCAATATTATAAATGTCTCATACTTAATCCGAAGCCTATGCAATTTGACTTCCTTAACCGTAGAGGTTCCCTCGTAAATTTCTGAGAGAGTTGTCCAAATAGCGTGAGCGGTTTCCAAATTGCTCACCCTATTGAACTCGTCCACGTTTAAGGCTCCAAATAAAGCATTCATGGATTGGGCATCTAAATGAGCATTACACCCATCTTGATCCGTGGGATGTGATGGATCAAGAGGCATGACATAACCCTCATTTACGATTTTTCAAATACTTGGATTCATGGCCTTAAGATAGATGGACATCCAAATTTTCCAACAAGCATAATTTGTGCCATCAAATTGTGGTGCCTTCCCTATTGCAATCCCCTCGTTAGCCATCCTATTCTCTCTAGACGTTAAAGTCTAAAAAATGAGAGACCAAGCTCTTATACCACTTGTAGGATCAAGGATGACTGACTAGAGAGGGTGAATAGGAGGTTTTAAAATTCTTGCCTAATTAACAAGTTATGACAAAGATTATTAGGCAAATATGCTAAGTCAACCAAACCTACTCAATTCTAGCAAACTTAAGCAATTGATATAATAATCAAACACGAGCACCAGCAAATATAATCAAATTGCTTAACAAATGTAAATGCTAAGGAAGACAAGAAATTATCACAATGAGACACGCGATGTTTTCCTGTGGTATCGAAGACTTGTCGGTCTTCACTAGTCCATGTTGAGGAAACCCTAAGCACACTTGGATCAGCTCCACGAATTAAGCCTTGCTCCCCAATCACTAGTGATAGCTCTTCCTCCGCTCTAGAGATGGTGAGCTCCAAACTACTCACAAATAAGCTCGGGCTTCTTCACAATCTTCTTTGAAGAAGTCACCTTGCGATCAACTTCCTCACCGTCTAGGTGCCAGCAAACACTAAGAGAATAGATCACCAATTTCACTTGACGGCGCTCAAGTGCAAATGGATCAACCAGAATTGAGTGTACTTGAAAATCTCTCCACAATTCAAAATGAATGCTCAAGTGAGAAAGAGAGTGGAGTGAATGCTCTAGGTCTTAAATATAATTAATGTAAGTTCAGCACTTTGCCCTTGGGCAGGTGGAGGGGTAATTATACCCTCACCAACCAAAACTAGTTGTTGCTAAAAATTAATCTGAAAAATTCAGAAAAATCGAAACTACAGCAGTACAAAGTGCGGTACTAGTGCACTTTACTGTAGCACACAGTAACGGCTATGTCAGACGGTCAGATCTAGCCATTTGAAATTCAGAGTGGTACTACCGCCGTTGTAAGTGCAGTACTACCGCACTGCGGTAGTTCCGTAGGATGGTGCGGTACTACCGCACTGCGGTTGTTCCGTCGTGCTATTTTTGGTACTTCCGATTTCTGCCCAGTTAAGTTTTTCTCGGGGTACCCTCTGGAAAAAGATACCGAAAAATCGGTAGTTCCGCAGTACGGTACGGTACTATCGTACTGCGTTAGTTCCACCATTGAAAATACGGTACTACCGATTTCAGTTGAGTCTAAGTCCCCAAAAGGGTGCTCTCTGAAAAAAATGTACCGCACAAAAATCGGTACTACCGCATTGCGATAGTTCCGCAGTTTACACGTCGGAACTACCGCACTACGGTAGTTCCGCAGACGAGTGCGGTACTACCGATTTTACTGAGATAGTACAATGAGTTTTCAACTTGGTTTTCAAATGCAAGCATGATCGTGAGTTGATCCAATGTGCACCAAATCATACTATCAAACTATTTTCAAGGATCCCTCTTAATAGTACGGCATCTAACATATAATCCGATCTTCTACATTTTTCTCTTAAGATCGGTAAAATCGAAAAGAGATCCTATATTTTATGTATCTCATTTTTTATCCTCATCGTTGATTTTTTCACGCAGCTTGTTCTTGTCCATTTTCACACATAGGACTTTGTATATACAATCTTAGCACACACATTAATCTCATATTCATAAATCGTCATTAATTACTAAAACCCTAAGCCGCTTACATTATCACTGGGATGACATCCAGGGCAACACAAACCAGAATAGTCCATCGCCCTTCGTTTTCTCTTTCCAAGTCCTTTCCCTTTAAAAAGTATTTTTGAAATAGAACTATATCCAGGTTACGTCCCCATATCCGCCCTTGATCGTGGGCATAGCTATTCGAATAGTTTTGACTCTGCAGAGTGTGTACACTTTCACCACAAGAAACAATCCACTCACTACCCCGCATGATTCCTTAGTTATGCGGCTGAGTAGATCATCACAGTAACCTTTCAAAACTACCTGGCCTTGGGGTCTCATCTCACCCTATGGGCTGCTCCCACTTACGATGGGTCCTATACGTTGCGCGGGATGTTACTCACTATTACGAGCGCCTTCAGACTCCACTCCCCATAGCGCTAGTAAGACAGAGAAACAAATCACCATCCCATCGGTGTCCCTTTAGCTACAACAGGTCCTTGCATTACCACATTTCTCCCCTCCCTACCTGTGAGATGAGTCTGAGATTCGATAGATTTACTGAGCTAAGTTGCACTTTGCAGACTTATGGCTGTACTATTTTCCAATAGGAGGTCATGATCTGATTAGATTCTTGGGTTATCTGAACAGTTCTACCACAATCCACAAGTATGCATTACCACACTTGTGGCTGTACACTTGACGATCCTACAAGCTCGGCTGCTTTCCTCACTGTCCCTCCCATCCCTTTCGTTGGGTCCGAATGCCCGAATGATTTCTGATCAAAATTGTTACTGCCCCTATGTTGGACATAGCTTAATTTCAGTTGTACTTTTACCTAATACAGTTCTTTATCCATAAGCATGAGATCACTGACCTTGCCTGGAGTGATTAACCCAACCCCTTCTTTTTAGCGTCTTCCAACATTGAAATTGCTGGCCTGGATCATACAACACGGAACAAAAGAAAAAAAGATAAATCATTAACTTACAGTTCCAGAAGGAGTGTTGCCGTCCTCGTGCAACTGTGCACGCTAAGTAGAAAAACGTGTGCCTTTCTTGGGCTCGCCATCATTTACAGGGGAAATGAGAGTTTATTCGGATGTTGATAATGTACATTGTACGAATCTTGGCTCTAGGGTATTATTGTTCTAATAATTATTTGGATAAAAATATTTTACTAGTGGCCTAGGTAGATATAGCACACGTCATCGATAATTAGTCATAATGACAGGACTAAGGCTCTGTTCATGCTGCCTTCTATTTCTAGCTTCTGCTTAAAAAAGTTAGAAGTCAATATAAATATTTGGCTTTTCAAAGCGCCATTTTCACTTTTCTTTCTCTCGTCTCGCTTCGAAGATAAGATATATGTCACAAGCGCATCACACACCCATTCCTTCCACTCCTATCTCGCGCATGTATCTCTCCCTCATTATCCCCACCGCTGACTTACTCCTTCTAAAAATCACTTCTTTCTACCACTATTATTTATTTCCAGTTAAAAACCATCAGCTATAACTAAAAACTATCAGTCATAGCTAATATGAGCAAGCTATAAGATAATTAGTCGTAATGATAGGAATATATTCGTGGCCATTGTGGTTTTTTTTTGGTAATTTTGTGTTTTTTGGGATTTGATTACTTGATTTAAAAGTTTTACATGTAAATGCTTTATCAACACATCTTCTACTAAAGAAGAATATTGGACTTAGCCCTTCTATGTATCAGCTATGAAAAAGAAACAACTTCGAAACTAATATACTATTTCAAAATTTGTGGAAATAATCCAGCTGCAAACGCAGCTTGGCCACCCACTCGCACTCCAAGTCCACAAAGAAGCATGTGACGGCTTAGTTGTTTGTTTGGTGTGTTCACAAAAATAGCATCAGGCGGTGGATTTGAGTTGGATGGCTTATTAAGGTCTGTTCTAAATAATTTTTGGTTTCAAAAGGTAGAAGCTATTTTAAATGCATTGATTTTTTAATATAGTTTTTTGGCATTTTTCTTTTGAAAATAACACCATTTTCAGATGAGGGATCTCCAATATTTTTTTCAATTAAAATTTCGGCAGATCTTACTAAGCTACAAACATACATATGAGGTACAAAGGCATTTCACATTTATTTGGCTTTTTTCTTGTGTAAGGTTATATATAGTGAAGGATTATTTTTTGAAGATGTCAATTTGGTTGAAATTTCTTAATCATGTCATGGGCTTCGATCTTTGATACTATGGGAATCTCTACCTTGAAATGTTCCAATGTTGCATTAAATATTTTTTAGAAAGTCACTGCTACAGACAGGCCTATCACTGCGGTTCGAATCGTCATCACGAGCATTTGCCAACCGCCTGCTTTTATGTGTCAGTGATAATATGTGGTTATCACAGACGGCTCTCGAGCCGTCTGTGATAACTCACATTACAGACGGTTACACATAACAACCGTCTGTGATAGACGACTTTCCTGCACGGTTACACACAACAACCGCTGCATGATAGACACTATATCACGAGCGGTTCTGTTTTGCAAATGCGTGATACAGAAATATCACATCAATACATGGACAAGACATATATTTTATCCCCTTCTTTAACATATCCAGCTCGGCGCTCTTCTAAAAGCAGACACGCCAAGAATGTACTCTTCACTCACACGGTTCTCAATGTACATCCAGCTTGATCCATTTCCGCTAGCTACACAAGTAACAAATGATTGCCAAAAATGATTATTACCGAACTAAGAAGATCCATTATCATCTCTAAGCCATCCATTACAAAAACATATATGCATAATTAAAAGTAATTGAGTACTAACCTCTGATTAGATCACTAATTAGAAGATAGCGATATATTTTCACCCCCGAACTCCCAAAAGCCGCCGCCTTGCTCCACCGACGCAGCGCATGCAATAAAAAAACAAATCACGACCCGCCCAAGTCCAAGTATTAATAGGGCAATTATCACGACGTTATTAACACGCACCGTCTGCGAAAATTAAAGTATCAAAGACGGTTTGTTATACGCACCGTCTGTGATAGTAGGGACATCAAAGACGGTTCGTGTTAATAACCGTCTGTAAACTAGCACAGACGGTTATTAACACGAACCGTCTGTGATGTCCCTACTATCACAGACGGTTCGTATAACAAACCGTCTGTGAACTATCACAGACGGTTATTAACACGAACCGTCTTTGATGTATCTATTATCACAGACGGGTTGTATTAATAACCGTCTGTGATAGTATCACAGCCGGGTGGCAGTATGAGCCGTCTGTGATAGTTAGGCACAGACGGTTCCGTATGAACCGTCTGTGATTTACCCGTCCAGTATAGCCTGTTTTGTAGTAGTGAGTGCTTATATACTTTTTTCAATATTGATTTGCATAATTTTTAAAGTATGATGAACATTAGATATATGTTAGTTATCTCTTCATGTACTTTGAGATTAGTGTTATTTTTGTTAGAGAGGAAAGCTAGAAGCAATTCTCGTAGCTAGAATCAAATAAAATATTAAAAGATGGCATATCGATAATTCTTATGACAGATTCGTAGTGTGTGGTCAATCTGAGGAACACTCGACAGACCTACCATGCTGAGATCAGATCTATCTTGGCTGATATTCACAAGCTTAGCGGGGATTTTTTAAGCTTAAAGTTTTATTTTGCTTGTAGAGAGTGCGAATTTGGCAGTGTATATTTGTGCAAATTGGTCCTCGGAAATTAGGGGGAGGTGCATGTGGCTTAACAGTGTAGCATGTTTTGGCCAACACTCATCCTGCTAATCATAAACCTTTTTCTTCGTGCTCGGCGTTCTTCCTTGCTTGGTGCTTTCAGCCTTTGGGCCCATGGTTCCGCATTTCCTTTTCCAGGGGGATTTCCCTCTCCTCGGGTTTGCCTGTTTCCGCGTTGGGTGCATCGTGCTGGGTGCCATTTTGCTTTCCCATGATCTCTGCAGCTCTCCTAGATAATTGGTTGGATGCCTTGTATTTGCTAACTTTTTGGTCTATGCATCGACAACTATGTAGGCAGACCACCTGCCCAGCTGATCTATTTTCAATCCGTCAGTCAGTGGGTGTAAAAATTAGATGTTTAGCTAAGTAAATCTCATCCAAGATGGTTTTGACGCTGACATGACATCTTATATGGCACGAATACCTCAGAATACTTCTTCCTTAGTCCTCTTCTCTCTCGTCTTTCGCTTACCCCATGCTGGTCACCTCATAGGCACCGGCTTTGGGCCCGTCGTCAGCCATCACTGGGAAACAAAGGTTAGGATTGAACCAGAGTGAGACAGGGTGCCTAAGAGGTATACACGCTTAAGAGGTATCTACGCAGAGCATTTGATGAATCAACATTGTCAAATTATAACAGTTTTACTTACGAGGTGTGCTTCGGTGGACCTCTTTAAGAGAAGTATACAAATTTTGAAGTCAAATAATTAATATTAGATGGGATCAAATCTATATTAACCTAAAACGATAAATTAAATTAAAGATTTACCCAACTTAATATTCAAATCTATATTTAATCTTCAATTTGATTTTTTTTGGGGCTGATATACATTTGCCTCCACCTAATATTACCCACTTTAATTTAAGATTCATAAACGTTTTTAAAAGAGGAGTATTGAAGCAAGGCTCCTTACTTATTCCAAGAAGACATATTACAGTGTACTTGCATATTATACTACAACTTAATATTCAAATCTATATTTAATCTTCAATTTAATTTATTTTTTGTCCTGATATAGATTTAATTGCCTCCACCTAATATTATCCACTTTAATTTAAGATTCACAAACTTTTTTAAAAGAGGAGTATTGAAGCTAGGCTCCTTACTTATTGTAAAAAGACATATTACAGTGTGCTTGCATATTATTCTAAAAAAACATATTGCAGTTTACTTAACGAAATTAGACATATGAAGTTTTGCCTTCTGGGACAGAATAACAGGTGCCTTCCACCGGGAAGAATCTGTGGGTAAAATAATTTCCTTTGAGAAAAGACTCCAGCATAAAATAGTTGATGAGGACATCCCTCCCACGGATACAATCGTGTTTACACACACAACTCACCCACAGCAAGTGTTGCAAGGTCCACTTACTCGAGCCCGTGCTCGCCAACTTAATTACCAGGTGAATTCGTTCCTATGTTTGTATATTACTAAGAATAGACCGCTACCTAATGCAAGTGATTTAATTGTGCTTAGGAACATAGGAAAGGATGAAGGAGAGGCATGTGGAGTCATGGACATGCATGGAAGGCACAAGGAAGGTCACCACGTCACTTTGGGGCTGAGTCAAGCAAGAGTTGGAGTTGGACCCGTTTTGGAATCAGATTCGGACTGCAGAGATAGTATCAATTTCAAACGGACGTAACTTCTTCATACAGACTCCGTTTTAGACGTTCTTGGACTTCATGAAAAGCTTATCAAGTATACTTTCCAACGGATCCAACCTCATCCTCAAATTCCATCCGAGCCGATCACAATCATCAAAAGAGTTCACATCTATTTCTAAATCCGAGTTGAAAAGGTTGCTGCGCCACCTCTATTTGGGCCCATGGGCCATGTAACCTTAGGGACGTGTGTCTCCCTATAAAGGAGCCGCCGCCTCCCTTTTCTAAGACTTGGATTTCGTTGAGTTTAGGTTTAGCCATTGTGCAAACTTCTGTTCTTCAGTTGTGTTAGACGACCACCTGTCAAGACAGCCTTCGAGATCCCACTTTTGTTTTTTAATACCATCAATCTTATTCACAATATCAGTTACCTACATCTTATTCTTGCTAGTTCTTTGATTGCTCGCAGGGATTGAATTTCGTGTTCAGGTTGATCGTGCTTCCAGCTTGGTCAATAACATCTTGGAGTTGGTTCAACGATTGCTAAGGCGCAAGCATCGTCATACGGTTGTAGTCGGATCGCGAGAGTCACCTCCACCAAAATTGATAGTTATCAATCTCATCGAAAGATCAGGCACCCCGCCTCCATCAAGTGGTATCGAAGCTCAAGGTTGCTCGGTGAGAATTTCCAATTACCCATATATTAGATTGCTTTTTCGTTACCTACAGCACACAAAAACTAAAAAAATAATATATAGTAGTAGATCATACTGTCCAAACCCGTCTTACCATCGCAATATTTCTTTTCAGTAAATTGCTTTGTTGAACTTTTGGTTGCATCATCGTATCTTTTGCTGGTCTTAGTGTCTAGTTCCTTTAGAGTTTCGAGTTCTGGTCACGTTTGGTCTCACCAATTACAGTTGGGATCCATCTACCACGGTAAGGGAATACAAGGGGGAGGAGGACTCTGACTTCAACTTGGAATCGGTGTAACATCCCAAAAATTCGCTACTTTAAAATTTAATTTAAATTAATTACTTAAAAAAATTATTATTTGGATCTTATTTGGATTATTTGTGTTTTGTTGGAAGGAAATATCAAAATCTTGATTCCGATCCAAATTCTCGAATTCAAATTTCGAAAAAAATTTGAATTCAAATATTCAAAACTTCAAATTTCTAGAAAAATATCCATTCAAATTTTTCTAGATTCAAACTATTATTTTTGGCACTTCTCTCTTTTTCAAAAAAAAAGAAAAAAATAAACAAGCAAAAGGGCTGTTCCCATCAGGTCACCCATCCTAGGTTTTCTCTAGAGCTAGCACACTTAACTCACTAAATCTTTCAACCGTGCAGCCAGCAGCTCCATCTTTCTTTCCTATTTGTCTTCCTCCCTCTCTTTTATTTATTCCTTCTTCATTGCATTTCCTGTTCATCTTCCACCTCCAGCGGCTGTGTCTCTCTCTCTTCATTTCTTTAGTTGAGCAAACCAAGAGTTTTTGAGGGCTACTAAAACCCGAAACCACTGAACAAAAAAAATGTTGGCATGCAGCAAGGGGCGTGCAGCAAGAGCAAGGGACGTCCTCCTTGTATTCGGCAGTTTCAAGTCTAGTGGCCGCAATCAACGCTGATTAATTCCTTCAGTTTTCATTCGTTTCTTTCTCCACTCAAGCTTTAAATTAGACCCTTGTGACCGTGTTCCCTCTTCCTTTTTCCCTTGCCAATCCTTTCGTCCTCCCGTGCAATTTTTGCCTTGGGCCAAAGCCGCGCCGTGCGTCGCCTGTGTTCGCTATCCAACCTCCCTCGCAAGTACTCCTCTCCGATGAGCAATTTCCCAAACTTTTGTTCGGAGAGCTTCACCTCTTTTATCTCGCAACAAACTTGTTAGCAATCTCCTGTGGCTCTTGTTGTATGCATGTCCGTGTTGGTATTAAGCTAGTTATGCTCATGTCACATTAGCGTTTTTGTTGTTAGTTTTTAATCCAAATTGTTAGCCTCAAGAGTTCATCCTTTGTGTGTGCTTAGCTCCTCATTCTCTTCTAGTTTTCCTAGGCGTAGCATTTTGGTTGTGTATGTGCCCAGCTCCTCATTCCCTTGCTGTTAGCAAAGCATGCATGCATGGGCCATGCAAACTCTCTTTTTCTCCCATACGCGTATTTGTACGTGTAGAATTCCTAGTTGGCCGCTTCGCCGGAGTTGCGCGGCACCGCCGTTGGTCACCGGCGCCCTGGACGTCGCTTCGCCGGAGCTGCGCAGTTGTTCGCTGTCCCTGGTGGCCGTGAGCTTGCCTGTTCCTTTCCCATTGCTGCAGCTTACCTCATCTATTTAGTTGTGAGAAGCTACCACATGTGAAAGCATAGCGCAGTGGCAGAAGCAATGCTAGACAACCATTAGGTTGTGGGTTCAAGTCCAGAGAAATGCAAACTTTTCCTTTCCCTGTTACATCTTTTACTTCCAGTCAAATAAATCTAAAAATCAGCCAAAAATAAGATTCCAGGGAATATTCTCTCGGTTTTGCATTTTCTGGAATTTTCCAATCCATTCAATCTTCCAAATATTCGTTCTCCCTCATGCGAACTCCAAATCCAGTGATTCAAATTTCTAAATTGATCTAAAATCATAATCTTTCTTCCAGTATATATTTTATATTTTTGTGATTTTATTTGTATTTATTTATTTACATTTATCGTTTCGCGCGTAGAACTCGAGGTCACCGAAGATTTTTCTGATCCGCAGCAAGAATTTCCAGACAACGTGCAAGAAGGCAAGTCTCCTTGATCATTTTGTTCCTAAGTTTTTTTTAATGATTTCAAGATTAATTTAAATTTAATTGCATACTATGTGGTATAAAATGCTAATTTAAAATTTAGAAATTTAGATAAATACCCAGAAATTGCTATGCCCTCCTTTGATATTGTTTGCCATGTACCTTGTCACCCTAGGATAATCTTTGACTCATAATTGAGTTAATAATACTTTTGATGAATTTAGAACACTAGCAAATGCTTAGTCTAGCCGTTCATTTTAAAATATCTGTATGGGAAAATCTATTGATGAATGATTTGAACTTAACGATTTGTTTAATTAGTGGCAATAGAAGTTGCCGCTATTATTTCAAAAATAAAAATACAAATTTAAAATGAAATTTGACCAGGGTGGATGGTTGGTTTGGATTGGTGCGGTAAGCACGAGATCTTGTAAAGTGCATATTCCGCCCTAGTCACTTAAGGACCGACTCTTGTGTTTGTCCAAACTGAGCATTTTCGTACAACCACAAGTTTAAATGGGTACAACCTAGCTAACTAATTTACGATAGTTTAGTATAGATGCCGCCATCGGAAAATGGGTACCAGGGATTTACTGGTTTACTCACAGTGAGGGACAGGGAGTTACTGTACTCACATGGCGCAAGAGGGGGCTTCTGACTATGGTGGATTTAACCCTTCAGCGGTGAAACCTCAACGGGTGGTATCTAACTAGACTAGAGTGAGGTAAAGGCTTTGTGATAATTTATCTGGGTCCCATGCCAAAGGAAGCATGTTGACTATTAAGATAATTTATCTCTTATGGGTAAAGCTGTACAAACTCTGCAGAGTAATAAACTATTCCAATAGTCGTGCCCACGGTCAAGGGCGAGCAAGGAATGCATTCACATGGTAGACCTTTGATTTTGACTTTAAAAATAAAATGTTTTGGAAAACTTGGGAGTGGATGTAACTCTCGGAATTTTGGTCTAGTGGATAGAACCAGTTCAGGTGGATTTAACCTTCATTTTAAATCTTGGCGGATATAGCCTATGTTATTAGTGTAGGTGGACGAAACCTTCACTAAATTATTTATTTATTTTCAGTTATTGAAAATAAATTGTTTAACAAATTGCTTTTGAGATAAGTATGTAAATTTGAAATAAAACGCTGATTTCTGCAAAAGAACCATATAACCTTCCTTTGAGAAACCCTTCATCTAATGCATCTTTCCCAAGACTTGCGGAGTACTTTATGTACTCACACGCTACACTTCAAAATAACTCTCAGAGGAGGTCGAAGCTCAGGAAGGAGATTACGACTATTGTTTTGCTTGCGGCTGTGATGGATTCTTCCCAGAGGACTAGGTCGCTCTTCCCCAATCAATTGCCTGTGGCGTATTGATGGGACTTCGCCGGTTTATCTTTTGCTTCCGCTGTGTTCTGTTTGTGTGAGGTCTTAAAACTTCATTTGTAAATAAGACTTCGAGGTCTGTACTCTCGAGTATTGTAATAAAGCGTTGTTGGTTATGTATCATATCTGTTTAACTGTGTGCACTAGCTTTGATCTGGGACTAGTGCGGTAATACACAGAAGATCCTGGAGTTGCTGCTCCGGGTCTCACAATCGGACTCACCATCGAGGGAAGTTTTGCTCTAGTTGGTCTCGGATAGAACCAGGGCAAGAAACAGTTTGGAATCCAAGGAGGTTGTGGAGTCAATCAGGAATATCCAAAACAGTGTAGTCTTTGAAAAAAAAGAAAAAAAGAGAGCTAACTTTTACGTACGACCTCCGATTGAGGCCTTTCTTGACTCGTTGGAAAGGAAACGAGAAGATACAGTGAAAAAAAAAGTCCGAAAAATCTAGGGAGATCCAACAGAAGATACACCTAGGCATACGCGCGGCGATTTCGACCCCAAAAAAGGTCGTTTAGGGCATCAAAACGGGCCCGTAAAGTCGAAAAAATTCAACTTTCTCGGAATTTACTCAAAATTTACAGGGATCTTCTACAAGTGATTCTAAGGTGTCCCGTGAAGACGGCATCCTTTTCTAAGCCTCTGAACTCTGTGTGTGTGACGTTTTCTATTACTTCCACGTCGTGTTTTCGTTTTGTGTTCTAGGCTTGCGTCTCTAGTACGGTCTAGCCCAGGACCAGCACTAACCGACGTTGAATGATTTTTCAGCTTGCATTATTTGATTGGATTATTGCTACTCCTTGCTACCATACTTGATCCTTCCCAACTACACTTTTCTACACCGTACAGGCTGAGCTTCACCCAATCTTCAGAGATACGTTGGCATCGCTGGGAGCTGATCACCCCTGTTTGCTTGGTGAGAATTGGTAAGAGTTCGATAGAAGGCTAGGCTTGAGTGTGAGCGACTTTTGAACCTCCTCATCCTAGTAGTTGCTGTTAGGGACATATTCTTGTGTTTTGCTAACAATGACAGGTTCTGCAGAGCTACCAGATGAGGATACATCTCATACTCCTCGTATGAAGCCAATCGTACAACATTTCCAATGCCTCATGAACCTTCGTGCAGAGGGTCTTGAGGAGGATGTCAGGATCACGAATGAGCGACTTGTCCAACTTGAGGGCACCTAGATTGAAACAAACGCCACGCTCGCCGCAATAGAGAGAGCGCAAGGCGTCACTAACGCTTCTTTAGCAGGCATTATGGCGTGCCTTGAGGAGATTGCCCAAGCATCCTCTGCTATTCCCCGTGCTGCACCGATGGAGGGACAAGATGAAATCGACTGTGTGGTTGATACCGAGGCCGATGACCACCGTGACCGCAACAACGATCGAGCTCGTCGAAAGTTGCGTTTTAACCGACAAGGTATGCGACAAGAACCCCCACAACATGAGGGCTAGGTTTTTGGGAGGGTTGAATCGAGAGATTCAAGATATTCTTGACTATAAAGATTACAACTCCATTACTAGATTGTTTCATCTTGCTTGCAAGGCTGAACGTGAAGTGCAGGGACGCTAGACGAGGACACGATCTAACTTTTCTGCAGGTCACACAAACTCAGGGATGCCACGTACCTCTACTATCCTGTCTACTACGACACCACCATCGTCATCCTTCAACAACAAGCAGCGCCCTACTACGTCAAACTACGCACCACGAGTTTCTGAAGTGGCCAAATCAGTACCACAAGCTACTGCAAAAATGTCCTCTTCGGTTGCTTTGACAGGACGAACTAAGGACGTCCAATGCCATCGTTGCAAAGGCTATGGACACATGATGTGGGACTATCCAAACAAGCGTGTACTGATTATACGCGATGATGGTGGGTATTCCTCTGCTAGTGATTTCGATGATGAAACATATGCTATACTTGCAACTGACCCTGCAGGACATGAAGAAAAATCTGATCATGAGGAGGAACATGTTGGCGCTGAAGATGCCAACAAGTATTTGAGCATTATAGTGCAACGCGTACTAAGTACTCAAGTTTCTCCTGCTGAGCCAAATCAGCGCCATAATTTGTTCCAAATCAAGGGCGTTGTCAAGGAACGCTCGGTTCGTATAATTATTGATGGTGGGAGTTGCAACAATTTGGCGAGTATGGATATGGTAGAAAAGCTTGCTTTTCCAACCAAACCTCATCCACAACCATACCATATTCAATGGTTCAACAAAGTGGCAAGTTGAAGGTAACACGAATGGTGAGAGTACATTTTTCTATGGGTTCTTACCATGATTATGTTGACTGCGATGTTGTACCTATGCAAGCTTGTTCATTGTTATTAGGAAGAGTTTGGCAATACGATACTGATTGTGTGCATCATAGTAGGAATAATTATTACTCTCTCATGTTCAAAGGAAAGAAAATTGTGCTACATCCTATGACTCCTGAACAAATTGTTAAAGATGAACTTGCTAGAGCTAGTAGAGAGAAGAGTCTAAAGAATGGTAATAGCGAAAATCAGATTGTAGCAAAAGAGCTTGCGCAACATAAGACGAAAGAACCTAGATCTGCTCATGTGAACAAAAAGGAAATTCAATTGAAAGGTGCTAGTTTTCTTGCTACTAAATCTGATATGACTGAATTGGATGTTAGTAATTCTGTTTGCTATGCACTAGTTTGCAAAGCCACTTTATTTTCATTTAAGGAGATGCCATCTTCCTTGCCTCCTGCTGTCACCAACATTTTGCAAGAGTGCAAAGATGTCTTTCCGAAGGACATACCGTCGGGATTGCCACCGCTTCGAGGGATTGAACATCAAATTGATTTAATTCCCGGTGCATCACTACCCAACCGTGCACCATACAGGACAAATCCAGAAGAAACTAAAGAAATTCAGCGTCAAGTTCAAGAATTGCTTGATAAAGGGTATGTACGTGAATCACTTAGTCTTTGTGCTGTTCCAGTCATTTTAGTGCCTAAGAAAGACGGATCATGGCGCATGTGTGTAGATTGTAGAGCAATCAATAATATCACTATTAGGTATCATCATCCTATTCTTAGGTTAGATGATATGCTTGATGAATTGAGTGGCTCTGTTGTTTTCTCTAAGGTTGATTTGCGTAGTAGGTATCATCAAATTCGTATGAAATTAGGTGATGAATGGAAAACAGCATTTAAAACTAAGTTCAGGTTATATGAGTGGTTAGTAATGCTTTTTGGTTTTACTAATGCACCTAACACTTTCATGAGACTAATGAACGAAGTTTTGCGTGCTTTTATTGGTAGATTTGTGGTGGTTTATTTTGATGACATACTAATATATAGCAAATCACTAGAGGAACATCTTGGCCATTTACGTGCTGTTTTTGATGCTTTACGTGGTGCATATTTATTTGGTAACCTTGAGAAGTGTACCTTTTGCACCGATCGAGTTGCGTTTCTTGGCTATGTTGTTACTCCACGGGGAATTGAAGTTAATCAAGCAAAGGTTGAAGCAATACAGAGTTGGCCGACTCCTAACACGATCACACGAGTGCGGAGCTTTTTGGGACTTGCTGGATTCTATCGCCGCTTCGTGAAGGATTTTAGCACCATCGCTGCACCATTGAATGAGCTCACTAAGAAGAACGTGCCATTTGTTTGGAACACTGCACAAAAGAACGCCTTCACCACGTTGAAAGATAAGTTAACACATGCACCACTACTCCAACTCCCTGATTTTAATAAGACTTTTGAACTAGAATGTAATGCTAGCGAAATTGGTTTAGGTGGCGTGTTATTATAAGAGGGTAAACCTATAGCATACTTCAGTGAGAAATTGAGTGGGCCTAGTTTGAATTATTCTACTTATAATAAGGAGCTATATGCACTATTTTGATCCTTAAAAACTTGGCAACATTACTTATGACCCAAGAAATTTGTTATACATTTTGATCATAAATGCTTAAAGCATATTCGAAGTCAAGGTAAACTGAACCGCAGACATGCAAAGTGGGTTGAATTTATTGAGTCTTTCCCTTATGTCATAAAACACAAGAAGGGAAAGGAGAATATTATTACTGATGCTTTGTCTAGGAGATATATCATGCTTTCACAACTTGATTTCAAAATATTTGGATTGGAAACTATTAAAGATCAATATGTGCACGATGCTGATTTTACGGATATATTGTTGAATTGTAAAGAAGGGAAAACGTGGAACAAGTTCTTCATTAATGATGGGTTTGTGTTTAAAACTAACAAGCTATGCATTCCAGCTAGCTTCGTTCGTTTGTTGTTATTACAGGAAGCATATGGAGGTGGCCTGATGGGACACTTTGGCGTGAAGAAAACAGAGGATATACTTGCTGATCATTTCTTTTGGCCAAAGATGAGACGGGACGTCGAGCGCTACATTGCTCGCTGCACTACATGTCAAAGAGCTAAGTCATGACTTAATCCTCATAGTTTATATATGCCTTTACCTGTTCCTAGTGTTCCGTGGGAAGATATTTCAATGGACATTGTCTTAGAATTGCCTAGAACAAAGAAGGGGAGGGGTAGTATATTCGTTGTTGTTGATAGATTTTCTAATATGGCACACTTTATACCATGCCATAAGAGCGATGATGCTGCTAATATTGCTGATTTATTCTTTCGTGAAGTTATTCGTTTGCATGGTGTGCCTAATACTATAGTTTCAGATCGTGATGCTAAATTCTTTAGCCACTTTTGGAGAACTTTATGGGCTAAACTGGGGACTAAGTTGTTATTTTCTACTACTTGTCATCCCCAAACTGATGGGCAAACTGAAGTTGTGAATAGAACTTTATCTACAATGCTTAGGGCTATGTTGAACAAGAATTTAAAAATATGGGAAGAATCCTTGCCTCGTATTGAGTTTGCTTACAATCAATCATTGCATTCTACTACAAAGATGTGCCCTTTTGAAGTTGTTTATGGTTTTGTGCCTCGTGCTCCTATCGATCTAATGCTTATTCCATCTTCGGAGAAATTGAACTTTGATGCTAACAACGTGCTGAATTGATTTTAAAAATGCATGAGACAACGAAGAAGAATATAGAGCACATGAATGCTAAATATAAAATTGCTGGTAGTCAAGGGAGAAAATATTTAACTTTTGAACCTGGAGATCTTATTTGGTTGCACTTGAGAAAAGATAGGTTCCCTGAATTGAGAAAGTCAAAATTGATGCCACAAGTTGATGGTCCTTTCAAGGTGTTAGAAAAGATTAATGATAATGCATACAAACTTGAGCTACCTACAGATTTTGGGGTTAGTCCCACTTTTAATGTTGCAGATTTAAAACCATACTTGGGAGAATTGGACCCGTTTTGGAATCAGATTCAAACTACAGAGATAGTATCAATTGGACGTTCTTGGAATTGGACCCGTTCAAGCAAGAGTTGGAATTGGACTCCAATTCCAAGAACATCCAATTGATACTACAGAGATAGTAACTTCTTCATATGGACTCCGTTTTGGACGTTTTTGGACTTCATGGAAAGCTTATCAAGTCTACTTTCCAACGAATCCAACCTCATCCTCAAATTCCATCCGAGCCGATTGCAATCATGAAAAGAGTCCATATCTATTTCTGAGTTCGAGTTGAAAAGGGTGCTGCGCCACCTCTATTTGGGCCCGTGGGCCATGTAACCCTAGGGACGTGTGTCTCTCTATAAAGGAGCCACCGCCTCCCTTTTCCAAGACTTTGTATTCAGGTTGATCGCGCTTCCAGCTTGGTCAATAACATCTCGGAGTTGGTTCAACGATTGATAAGGCGCAAGCGTCGTCGTACGGTTATAGTCGGATCGCGAGAGTTACCTCCACCAAAATCGGGCACCTTGCCTCCATCAATAGTTGCACTAGCTCAATACTGAAACGAGCCACCTTCAGTTATTAATGACCATGTGGCTATTTGTTTCCACTAGGGGTGCAAACGAAGCAGATACGGACAAATATTACTCATTTCGTATCCTTTTCCATATTTTTTGTTGGAGTCAAAATCAGACACGGATAATGTTGGATATAAATACGAATACGGATATTCTCGGTCATGAATACGGAGTGTATACCTGCTGCTCCGAATACGGTTAGTCTCGGTCATGAATATTTAGTCAGATAATGCGCGAAAACAAAAACCATATATATCACATGTCTAAGGATCAATTACCATACTACATATCTGTCGAGACCCGAATATGCAAATTCGAACTCTCTGTGTAAACTGCACTAGTCCAGGATCACGCTAGTGCACACAGTCAAACATAGATGTAATCTCAACCATACACACGATATAATAAAGGGAAAACTCAAATATCAATAAATCTCAAAGGTACGACCTTATGGTCAAGCTTACAATATCTCTAACCGAAGGGCTTTAAAACTAGCAGCGTAAATCCAAAATAAAGCGTAGCGGCCAATCAACAAGCCCACAGGCTATCGAGTGAAGAACGAAGCCTAATTAATGAAGTCGTCGTAGTAATCTCCTTCTGGAACCTCTTGCTGATAATACTCCTCGCCCACAACTGAGCAACATAGGCGTAAAGCCGTGAGTACATTGGTACTCAGCAAGTCGTTTGTAACAAACGAATGCAATATAGTATGCAAAGCTTACCAATGGATGGCTGAAAGGTTAATTTGCATAAAAGACATTTCACAGTAAATATGAATAATAGATTGAAAGCGAACTTTAAACGAAAATGATAATAATACATAATCAAAGGAATGAAATTAAGCTACTTGTGAACATCCCATTCACAAACTGAACCGATAGTGAACTACCTGTTCACTTCCAACATAAATCATCAAGTTTATAATGAAATCACTACCCCTCGTGTGAAATCACCGAGCATTGTCCATGACCGAGGACGCGGCTATTCGAATAGTTTTACACTCTGCAGAGGTTGCACAACTATACCCACACGATTTGATTAGCCTCAGCTTAAGGTAATCACAACAAGACCTTTACAAAGTTCAATCTCAACCTAATCCTGCCCGCTAGGGTTTCGCATCACACCCCCCTTGCGTCACATGGAAATCAGCAACCATGTTCATCTCATTGGCAAGATTAAGTTGAAACCTCCCAAATTAGTCAGCCAGGTCTATCCCATACTAGACATGTGGTTTGCACGAGAAAGCTCAAATCAATGACGCACAAAGTTAAGTCCTTAATTCTACCCGGGCGAGGCTACCACATCCCCCGAAGTGAACCTACACTTCCCCCTTTACTGCATGATCACTCGCCCGAGTGCAAAACCAAGTTTGTATAACCATGCCAATGACACACCAATGCCATGGCACAAATTTTAATAAACGTGGCACCAACGACAGTTCCATATATCATTAAGTCAAATTAATAATTCACATGTGATGATGAAACCATTCATAAATCTAAGCAGGGCTAAGAAATTCAATCGTACCAATCCATGTGACAATAAACATAGCATCACTATTAAATTGCCCAACCTATGGTGACAATGGCATCAGGGTGTTCAAAGTAACAAGGAGGGTTTGAATAAAAATAGCGATGCAAGATAATTGAAAATAAAATAATTAAATAATATATTACAAACTGGGTTCAACATAATCAAATGACACGACTTGCCTTGGATACGGAGGAGAACGTGCGCTCGGAAATCTAATCTAAAAGAAAATCGAGAAAATCCAAAAAGTTACTATGCTGTGGACCGGGTGCACGGGGAACCAAGTCCACGGTGGACCCGGCGCACGGAATAGTGTGCGCGGGGCGGGGCGGTGGTGACGTCTCGTGCGCTGGTGCTGCCACATGTCAGCTGACATGGCGCTGACGTGGTGCTAACGTGGCATGGCCACGTGGCATGCCACGTTGGCTAGGGCTGACGTGGCTCGGCTAACGTGGCGCGGGCTCGGCGCGGGTCGACGGTGAGGATCAGACGGTTGCGGGCTTGACGCGTGGTGCGATCTGGTACGCTGATCCGGATCTAAGGCGACGGCGGAGATGGCGAGCGCGGTTTGGCGTGGCGACGAGGCGAGTGGGGTGTGGGTCCGTGACGCGGCGGCTTCGGTGACGACGGGGCGGCGTGGCGGGCTCACCGGCGGGTCTCGGGCGGCGGCCAGCGGTGCGCAGCGGCGAGCGAGGGCGCACGAGCGCGGCGCGCAGATCTGGGGATAGCGGCGCGAGGCAAGGGTGGCGCGTTGGCTTGCACGTGAACCGAGGCAAGAACACGTACAAAAGCACGTGAACTGAGGAAGTCGATCCGGACGCGGCACGGAGCGGGTGCGGATGCGGTCGGCGCGCACGGGCGGTCAGGATGCAGCCACGTGGCACGGGCGCGGATCCGACGGTCGCGGGCGGGCGGCGCTAGGGTTAGGGCGAGTGCACGGGTGGGCACGAGCGGGGCGACGCGTGGCGGGGATGGGATCTGATGGCTGGGGGCGAGCGGCGCTAGAGTTTGCGCGAGGGTGCGGGCGCGAGCGCGGGATCAGTCGACGCATTGCGTCGCAGCCGATCGGGCGGCTCGGTGTAGGCGAGGGCAGAGCGGCGCGCGCGCGGGGACTGGGCTGGCGGGATGGATGGCCGACGTGTAGGGGCGGTTGGATCCGACAGCTGGGCGGCGGCGGGTTTTATTTTATTTTCTTTTCTTTTTTCAGAAATCCAAACAAACATCGAAAAGTTCTAGAAAATAGCAAATAAACCCGAAAAATTCACCAACAATACCAGAAAATTCCTTGAGACCTGAAGAATCCAAATAAAATATTTTTAACTTATGTTAATATTTATTTTACTTAGATTAAATCATTTTAAATTTCAAAAATTCATTTGAGGCTTGATTTAATTTCAGAAAATTTCAGAAAATTTATTTTTAAATTCTAGGTTTTAAAAATAGCAGAAAAAACAGGATGTTATAAATCTTACCCCCTTAAACAAGATCTTGACCCCGAGATCTAGGCTAGCGAAGAGAATTGGTTCGGGAACTCGGCTCTGAGGTCCTCCTCGCGCTCCCAGATTGCTTCCTCCTCTGAGGGGTTGCTCCATTGAACTTTACAAAAACAGATCACTTTATTCCGGGTGACTCGCTCTGACACTTCCAGAATTCTGATCAGGTGCTCTTTGTACGAAAGGTCCTCCTGCAGGTCAACGGCCTCGACTAGCACAACCTCCTCTAGCACACGCAAACACTTCTTCAGCTGAGACACATGAAAGACGTCATGTACCCCACTGAAGGACGCAGGTAGCTTCAACTGATAAACAATCTCTCCCCTACATTTCAGAATCCTGAACGGACCAACATATCTCGGTGCAAGCTTCCCTTTTAACTGAAACCTCTTCACACCTTTGAATGGTGTGATCCTAAGATACACAAAATCATCTGGCTCAAAACTCAGCTCTCGACGCCTGGTATCTACATAACTCTTTTGTCTAACTTGTGCAGTTTTCAACCTTTCCTGAATCAAACGAATCTTGTCCTCAGCTTCTTTTAAACAATCAGGACCAAAAACCTGGCCTTCCCCTGTCTCTTTCCAATTGAGAGGGGTTCTGCATTTCCTGCCATACAATGCCTCAAACGGTGACATCTGCAAACTGACCTGATAACTGTTGTTGTACGAAAACTTTGCAAAAGGCAAACAACTGTCCCACTTGGCTCCATGATCTATCACACATGCTCTCAACATGTCCTCGAGAATTTGATTTACTCGCTCTGTTTGACCATCTGTCTGGGGGTGATATGCTGTACTGAAATTCAGGTGAGTTCCCATAGCCTTATGGAAACTACCCCAAAAATGAGAGGTGAACTGCGATCCACGATCTGACACTATTTTCTTTGGAACTCCATGAAGACTGACAATCCTCGACATATACAGCTCTGCTAATCTGTCACCACTATAGGTTGTCTTAACTGGAATGAAATGAGCAACCTTGGTCCATCGGTCCACGATGACCCAAATCAAATCATAACCCTCTTTGGTCTTAGGCAGACCGACTATGAAGTCCATAACAATTTTTTCCCACTTGCACTTAGGGATTTTCAATGGTTGCAACATACCTGCTGATTTTTGATGCTCTGCCTTTACTCTCTAACAAACATCACAAAGTGTCACATACTCAGCAATCTCACGCTTCATGCTTGGCCACCAATACTTATCCTTAATATCTTGGTATATCTTGGTACTACCTGGATGAATCGAATACAACGATTCATGAGCCACTTTTAACAACAGATCCTTTAGCTCTTTCTTGTCGAGTACACACAAACTCTACTTGAACCACAAGGTTCCTTGGTCATCCACTGTAAATCCTGACTCTTTTCCTTCACTCAAGTTCTTCCTGTACACTAAAATGCCTCATCATCTGACTAAGCCTGATGAATCTGACCATCCAAACTAGGCTGCAACTCCATTGCTGCTAGAAATCCTTCCTCAACTAATTCCAAACTGAGCTTTTGGAATTCCTCATGTAAAGCTGGCTGACCCTCTCGAACCATCACCGAATTGCAATACACCTTTCTGCTCAAAGCATCTGCAACCACATTGGCCTTTCCAGGATGATAATTGTCGTAGGGGTGGCCCCCACCTAAACCCAGCTAGCCTGTTAGCGAGTTATGAGCCCGTGTACGATGGCATGATAGTCTCGGAAAGGAACTCGAGTGTAAGGGGCACTTGTAAAGGCACTCCTCGGGGGATATATGTATGAGCATGGTGAAGCCCCGAGAAGGGGAGAGGTCATTCGATAACTAGCTCCCCACTACCTCTTTCTCTGTTTGGTCTGTAGCCACAACAGTTGGTGCCGTCCGTGGGGACGACGAAAGAGCCTCGAAACCATGAGAGAAAGAATGGCACCGAAGAAAGCTTCGTCATCGGCGGCGAAGAAGAAGGAGGTGGTCACCGCAAGGCCCCGCATCAGCACCAGGGCCTCGGCATCGGTGGTCGGGGCCGAAAACGGCGATGTTCGTCGCGCGATGGCCGACCCCGCCACCACCGACGCAGCGGCCGACTCCGCCACCACCAACGCAGCGGCCGACCCCGCCACCGCCGGCGCAGCAACCGACCCCGCCACCACCAACGCAGCGGTCGACTCCGCCACCGCCGGCGCAGCGACCGACCCCGCCACCACCGGCGCAGCGACCGACCCCGCCACCACCGACGCAGCGACCGACCCCGACACCACCGACGCGGCGATCGATCCTGCCGTTGCTAACGCGACCGTTGACCTCACCACCACCGGTGCAACGGTTGAGCCCACCCTCCGCGCGGTGCTCCATCCCGTGCATGGCGTGACCGCCGATCCCAGCAGTGCCGCTCCGGTGCTCAGAGATGGTGGCATCAGTGCCCACCGGGCCGCGGCCACCGTCCCTGTACCAGGCGCGGTGATCCTCAATACGCTGGCAACACGACCAGCCGCACCTATGGCCACACCCACGCCAGGCGTAGATCACACCCTGCTAGCGGTCGCCAGCACGCTCCAACAGAGCTAGCGGACCTCGAGTGCGATGCAAGGCATGCAAGAGGCTCGGAGCTTGCAGGCCCCGCCAGTGGCTGCGCCGGGCAACACGCCCGAAAGGGAGGACAGCCATGACGTTCCCACGTCCAGCCGTGCCCCGCTACGTCACGTGGATCCGGAGTCCCCATCGCCCGCGGCTGCAGCAGCGCCATGGCCCGAGACTTCAAATTTCGGCTACGTCACGTCGTATAAAGCGACCACGGACCCGAGAGTTCGTGCGTGTGTGCGAGACCGCCATCGAGGCAGCGGCGGTGGCGACACCACCAAGGCCAAGGGCTCCCACTGCGCCTGCGGTGGCGCTCTCTTGGTTCTTCACCATGGAGCCAGGCTCAATTTACGCATGGGAGCAGATCGCGGCCGCCTCTACAACAACTTTCGGGGAACTATGTCGGCGTGTCCATGCGGACTGGCTCTTTGCCATCAGCGACAACGATCGGAAGGGCTCGTGAGTACTTCCGGCGTTTTCGAGTCCGTTGCCGGTCCAAGGCGCAACGAGACCACGATCATTAGCGGCACTACAAGGTCTCCGCCGGGGCCTCTCGCCGAGTACAACGCCGTAAAGCCGATCAAGGCGGTGGCAAAGCTCTTCGACAAGATGGAGGAATATGCTCGGGCGGAAGGCGGCGCGGCGCGCTGGTACCGACGCGGCGCTAACACTGCGGCGATCGCGGCGACAAGCGCCGACCACGCGGCAAACTCTGCGAAGCAAGCGTCGGCGAGAGCTGCCTGGGACGCCTCCACCACCACGAGCACATCAACCGACAAGCCTCGGCGTGGTCGCGAGCGCCCCGCCGAGCCCGTCATGTCTTTGACAATGAAGGCGGTTGGAAGACAACACCCTGCTGGCGCGGGGTAGGGCTCGCCGAGTCGCGGCGGGGCGGCGAGGCGCGACAGGTGGACCCGGCGAACACGGCGATCGACATCGCTCGCAGATGGTGCGAGGTGCACGCCAAGGCAATCACGACACCGCTCCCGCACCACTATTGCGGCGCTCGGCAGCGCCGCCCGTGATAAAGCTGGAGGCGCGGCCATCCGTCGTGGCACCGCCCGCAGCCCGGACGACTCCTGCGAATCGAGACCGGGAGGCGGCTTATGAAGGCCTCCGGCGGCCGCCGGCCAAGTATCTGCTGCCTCGAGAGCCGCTGCGCGTCCACGTCCTAGAAGGCGCTCCGACTAGAGTCATACATGTAATCTCTGGAGGCTCATCCTTGGAGTTCGCTTCGGAGCGACAACGCAAGGCGTACGTGCGGCG
The DNA here is from genome assembly GCA_036346265.1 of Melocanna baccifera. Lineage (NCBI taxonomy): Eukaryota > Viridiplantae > Streptophyta > Magnoliopsida > Poales > Poaceae > Melocanna > Melocanna baccifera. The sequence goes on from JAYEVJ010000315.1 coordinate 45,587, forward strand.
ATTACACCACCTGGCGGCCTACCCGCCACGCGCACCACCGGCCTAGGCCCAATACATGATTACCTTCACCCCAGCCGATGCTGTAGGCGTGGAGTTCCCTCATCAAGACCCCCTGGTCGTCCAGGCCATGATCGCCGGGTGCGACGTCAGGCGAGTCCTAGTTGATGGAGGAAGCTCTGCGAACGTCTTGTTCGCAGCAGCCTTTGACCAAATGGCGATTCCTCGCAGCCGCTTAGGCCCCTCAAAGATCCCGCTTCAAGGTTTCGGAGGTGAGCCCTTACTAGCGCTTGGTCAGATATGTCTGCAGGTCTCCTTCGGACGGGGCGACAACGTGGCGGAAGCGGACTCTACATTCGACGTTGTTGACATTCAGTACCCCTACAATGCCATACTGGGAAGACCGACCCTCAACTCCTTGGGGGCAGTCCCGCATCACGGCTTCCTATGCGTCAAGCTGCCAGGCCCAAGGGACATCATCACTATCCCCAGTGACCAACATATGGCCCGCAACATCGAGCATGGTACCAGAGGCTCGCGTCCGGAAGCTCGGCGCGGTTCCTAGGTTCGGCGTGCCCCTCCAAAAGCCAGAGGCCCCGTACCTCACCATCGCGACGTCCGGTCAAACGGTTAGTTCCTCGCCGTGTGTAAACGCCTACCTGCGCAAACGGGGCTTTAATAAAGTTCGCCATCTGCGAAGCTGTTTATTCCTTCTGCAAAGCCGCGCGGGGGCGAGTCCCCGCGCGCACTCTTCCGCGCACGAATAAGACGCACGGTCTCCGCCTACCGGGTTCACGTGCGCACTCTGCGAAGTCTAAACTAGAATAAGACGCACGGTCTCCGCCTACCGGGTTCACGTGCGCACTCTGCGGAGTCTAAACTAGAACAAGACGCACGGTCTCCGCCTACCGGGTTCACGTGCGCACTCTACGGAGTATGAATAAGACGTCGCGGGGGGACGCCCCCGCACGCACTCTACGGAGTATAAATAAGATGTAGCGATGAGGCTTGCCTCCGCACGCACTCTACGGAGTATAAATAAGACGTAGCGATGAGGCTTGCCTCCGCACGCACTCTACGGAGTATAAATAAGACGTAGCGATGAGGCTTACCTCCGCACGCACTCTATGGAGTATAAATAAGACGTAGCGATGAGGCTTGCCTCCGCACGCACTATACGGAGTATAAAAAAGACGTAGCGATGAGGTCTGTCTCCGCACGCACTCTACTGAGTATAAACAAGACGCGGATGTCCCGCGCGCGCGTTGGCGTACCCTCCGGAGCATAGCTAAGCCGTGGTTGATAGTCCCACGCGTACTCCGGAGAACAAATTAGACGCGGATGTTTTCCCTGCGCACTCTACTTGAGTATAAACAAGCCGCGGATGTCCCGCGCGCGCGTTGGCGTACCCTCCGGAGCATAGCTAAGCCGTGGTTGATAGTCCCACGCGTACTCCGGGGAACAAACAAAGACGCGGATGTTTTCCCTGCGCATCTACTGAGTCTAAACAAGACGCGGAAGTCCCGCGCACGCGCTGGTGTTAACATCACGCGTACTCTCGGGAGTATAAACACGACGTGGATGCGGATCCCACGCACTCGACGGAGGCCACACGCAACGGCGCAGAAGGCTCTAGAGGCTTCGCGAAGGCCCGGCAAACCACGCGTGCCGCACGGGCATGGACAGCCGGCCGCGAGTACAGGGGCGCGCACGACTCCCGCATGCCGATCAAGCAGGCGGCGCAGGAGCTCAACGGCTAGCGCCTCTGCAGGCGAGCCAGGAAGCCAGACGCCCTCGGCGGAAGCGCCCGTGCCGCTGCTGACCTCCAGCACGGAGTGGACGCCTGGCGCTATCGACGTCCGCCCCCGGGATGTGGAGTCGTCGTGCTACAAGGCGTAGAGCGCCCAGGACTCCCCTCGGGGCCTGCCGCCTCGAGCCGAAGGAGCCGGAGCCTGCCCACGAAGCAGCGTGGCTCCCGGCAACACCGCCGACACCGCAAGCCCGCGACCCCCCCATCTCGGGCGCCTGGTAGCAAGACAAGGAGACGAGGGGAGTCAACAGGCGCTGGCATGGGGCAGCAGGGTGGAACGCCGCCCTACCCCAACGCGCTATAACAGTCCATTATCGAAGTGGCAAGCAACCCGGATGAAGTACAAGTGAATTGCCCATTACCCTGCGCCAACCGCGGCTCTCGGCGAGCGCCGTGGGGCAGCACAGCGTAACGCATCCCCACGGGGCGGGATGCTCGACCTGCGATTTGCACAGGCGGCGTCGCGCGTGCGGAAACCCCACGCTACCACTCGAAGGGCGAGCAAGGCGAGTGTGGGGTGCGGGATCTGGGAAAGCGACGGAGGCAAGACCCGGGTCTTACGCTTCAAGCGTCCCGTCACCACCCCAGGGGCACCCACCCCCTTTTTAAAGAGCCCCGGAGGCAAGACCCGGGTCTTATGCTTCAAGCGTCCCGTCACCACCCCAGGGGCACGTGGCGCGACAATTGTGCCCCACCCCACTCACGGGGCTCACATCGCCGATACGCGCGCGTACCCAAACCTACTCCGTGCGGTCTAAAGCTGTGGGCGACGCCCAAGGGACACCTCCCCGCAGCCGTACCACACCACATGCGGCCCACCGTGGATCCCGCCTCACCGTCAATCGGCGCTTGCAAACCGGCCGCAGCGATGCGCGTGAAAACCCCACTTGCGCTTACCGATAGGGCCTACGGAGCTACGTCTCTGATATCCCTTCATCCTACGTTACCCTCACCCCACCCGGCAGCACAAAGTCACGCGCGCATCTACATCGACTAGGCGCCAGCTCCGCTGCCTCCACTCCGGAGGGTAGGGGATGGAGCGCGCGCGCATCTACATCGACTAGGCGCCAGCTCCGCTGCCACCACTTCGGAGGGTAGGGGACGGAGCGTGCGCGCATCTACATCAACTAGGCTCCAGCTCCGCTGCCTCCACTTTGGAGGGTAGGGAACGGAGTGCGCGCGCATCTACATCGACTGGCGCCCGGCTCGTGCCACCACCGGAGGGTAGGGGCGGAGCGCGCCGCGCATCTACATCGACTGGCGCCAGCTCCGCTGCCTCCACCGGAGGTAGGGCACGGGCGCGCGCATCTACATCGATTGGCGCCCGGCTCGCGGCCACCGCCGGAGGGTAGGGGACGGAGTGCGCGCGCATCTACATCGACTAGGCGCCAGCTCCGCTGCCACCACTCTGGAGGATAGGAGCACATAGACATAGCAGGAACAAACGATCATGGTTATATACCAATCGACACATACAAAGTCACGACCGCAAAGCCAGAGCTACTCATTCGGCTCCGTCCGGCCGATCCTCCGCCCCGAACCCTCACCCATTGAGCGCCGGTTCGCCCAGAAGCTCCGCGCCTCCTCGGCCCGCCACCAGCGCCGTAAACGTCGACGGGCCACAATATCAGAAACCAGCAACCGGCCCTCATCGCTCAGCCGCTGTGAATGAAATGGCGCGCGCGGTTAGGAAAACGAGGTACTTTTGGACTTTATTCCCTTATAGCATGAGGGTACATAAGTCATAACACACGATGAAGTACAAGAACCCCGAGGTCACACCTGCCTCGAGCTGCCGGCGCCGTTGTCATCACGCCGAGCGACTCCATCCAGCCACTCGCCAAGGCTTCCCCCGCCGTACATATTCCGCCGCAGCTCTACCTTTGCCGCGGCCTCTCCGATGCACTCCCAGATCCGTTCGTGGAAAACTCAAACGGCGGGCCGCACGGCTCGCCTGGCGCCAGAACATCACCCGGCCCGGCGGTATCTCCGGTGCGGGTGCCGAGTTCAGCGGCGTGACCGGCCTTCGATGATGGAGAAGAGCCCACGCCGAGCGGCGGTCGCGTCTGAGCAATGGTTGCCAAGCGGCGTGGCGGCGGCACGGGCAGGTCGGCCGCTTCCCGATCGGCCCGAAGGGTCGGAAGCTCCTCGGCCCGAAGGAGGCGGGCGGTGCCGGCCGCGAGATTCTCAACCAGGCCTTCCACGGCCAGCATGGCTTCCCACGCCGTCGCGAGAGGCCTCCCCGGCGCTGGTCGTTCTCGCGAGAGATGCACAAAGCGGCCCTTCTCTTCTTCGGCCACGGCAACTTGCCGGGCAGGCCATCCGCTCCTCGGCGCCTCTGCTGAGCACAGGCTGCAAGCTCCATTGCATAACCAATAGCCCCAGCGGTGCGCTTCAAGCCCGCGGCGGGCGTCCTTAACGCATGTGCCTCTCGCGCCATAGCGAGCCTTCTCGCGGCGTGTACCCGTCCTTCTAAGGCCTCGTTCCGGATATGCGCCGCTTGCAGCGCGCCGGCTAAGAAGCGAGTCTCGCAACACAATAATCGATCTGACATCCAAGAGCTTGCGCCACCATAGGGCAGCGGGCTTACCCTCATTTGAAACCTCCAATACTCTGTCTAGTAGCCCGCCGCCCGCTTTGCTGCAGCGCTGTTGGTCCAAGCGGCGATGGCACTATCCATTGCCGCTTCGCGAACCGCCCGGCACCGGTCGGGGACAAAATCCGCCAAACTGCATGCGGCGGCGGCGATCAACGACATCCCCCTCATCGGACGTCCTTCCCAAGTAGGCGCCGCCGCGCGCCGGGGCGCTACGTCGCGGAGGCGAGCGTTCTTGCAGGGGTCATGGCACTCAGCCCTCTCAATGTATCACGAGGGCACCGTCAATGTACGTTACCTTGAACCGCCCAAGTCCACGGGATCCCGCATCCTCCACCTCTTCGTCAGCACGGCAACCTGCGTGTCGTGGCTCAGTTCCACCAAGCTTTACGCCCTCACGATCATGCATCCGACCATGCCGCGGGATCTCGGACGATGCGTCCACGTCGGGGTCCCATAGGGCTCGACTTTGCCTGTGGCGAAGCCCGGACGAGCGATTGTATGCGGGGCCTCTTCACTGTGCGGAATGGCGAGGCCCGCTCCGCTGCTCGGAAGAGCTCTCGGAGAGCCTCACCACGGCGGAGCACGCCCGCCCCGCATCGCCGTGGCGACAGTACATCTCGAGGCGGCCCGCCAGCGAGGTCCTGCGCCCTCAGGCGGCGTGCCACCAGGTTGGGGCGCGCGGCGCCTGCCCTCCCTCCCAGCGGGCCGCAAGAGGCAGGCTGGGACCAGGCAGGCGTTCGGGCACCTTCACACCTAGAGCCGCGCCACACGGTTCAACGCCCAAGCCTGCTGCGCGTGATGCGCCAGCCACCGCGATCGCGTGTTCCTGGCCGTATAAGGCCGAAGCTGCGCCCCGTGCGCTCCGCATCCTCAAGAGACACACCCTGCGAGTGGCCAAGGGAAAGTTAACACAACATGCTCGGCACCCGCATCAAAAGCGAGCCCGACACTTACGGTCCGGTGGGTCTCGGCGGCGATGCTACACCGGGCGTGCGTTGTCGCGTGAAGCTTCCAGGAGCAAGGCGCCACCGTCGACAGAGGCGCGCGCCATACATGACGAGCTCCTCCATGGTCGCGCACATTGAAGCGAGCGGTGATCCCCCCAAGCCGCCGTGCTATCCGCTCGTCTTCCGATACCCTAGCGGGGTGTCGGGCGCGGGGTTGATCTGGCCCGGCGCCCGAACACTCAAGGCGCTACCACTCGCCACGCGATGGTAGAACCACCACCTCGTCCAGCGGGCTTCCGCTCTGCACGGTATTGGAATACGGCGTAGGCTACGAGCGAAAACAAAACTTTTCTACGCGCACCCAAGAACATCATGCTAAGGAAGGATCATGGATCGTTACCACTTAGGCCTTGTGCGTGAAGAAGAATTGGAAACCGATCAATCTCGCGCGTCGAGGTAGTAGTGGAAGTAGCCGATCGTCCGAACGGATCGTCTCCTCCACGCACGCCGATCGAGCCTTGCAACGCGGCGCCTCCACCGGTATCCACACGTCAGGGGCTGGGCGCCGATCGCGAGTGTACTAGCACTCGTGGCGACTAGGGTTTGGCTCGGGAGGTGGCGGCTAGGGTTTTGCTAGATGTTAGCGGGGCGAATCCCTCCCCTCGCCTCCATATATATAGACCTCCTCACGTGGGCCTCGTGGACCGAGGCCCAATAGGAGTCTATTCGGATCTCTATCGAATTGAGCCCATATCCGAATCATATTCGAATTAGTGTTCCAACCCGTTAAGCGTGCGACCACAGCAGGTTCACGTATACTTGGTCGTGACCGAAGCGCCTTTCGGTTACCATGTTAATAGCGGCCTCTAGTAAGACATATTAACCCCAAAGTATATGTAAAGATCATATCAATTTGAACTGTAATGTTCTCTCATGTACGAATCCCTTTGCCTCACGATATAGATTGAGCTCAAGGCGAGACTGTGTCATCCTCTTAATAGCTCAATCACTCTCTCGATTCCGTGATGGATTATAAACTCGTGATTGACTCCTCAATCACCTTGGCATGGCCATGCACTTTCATAATCCATTACATCGAGGGGCCGAGATATCTCTCCCATAAGGAGGGCAAATTCTATCTTGATCATTCACATCCCACTACATGTTTCATGGCAAACCGAAGACTACTTTTATGACTACCCGATTCACGGAGTAGTGTTTAGTAGTCCCAAAATAAGCTACTACTCATGTTGGGAACCATGATGATCTCAAGTCTAAGGACTCTACATAAACACTACTTGAGACCAGCGATGACACATGGAATCTCTGCGGTGTCTCATGGCGAGTCTATCAACATATGTTCACTAACACATGTCCATATTATTGATTTGGTATCACCATACCATGATCCATGAGACATGATCATCAATCAATACATATGCTGATCTTTGTCTTTGAATCATATTTGTTCCTCATATGATATCGATCGGGGATCATTTAGAAATAGCAACATCTTAGTATTTAAGAGTCTCATGAATAAGTCACATACTCATTGATCAATAATGATGATGTCTATTCCAAGGAACAAAGTAATGTATCATAAACATAGTATGTGATATATACAACATCTCCATGTTGCCTCTAGGGCATATCACTATGATCTCCCACTTGCACTAGAGTCAACCATGTAGGTATCTAATACCCATTGCCTAGTGTGAGCCTCATGCTTTGGTGGGAAGCGGCTTTGTCAGCGGATCTGCAATGTTCAAATCCGTTTGTACTTTGCATATCTTCACATCGCCTCTCTCCACTATCTCGCGGATGAGATGAAATCGCCGTAAAATGTGCTTGGACTTACAGTGCGATCTAGGCTCTTTGGCTTGCGCAATGGCCCCACTATTGTCACGATGAGGTCCATTGGGTGGAGGCACTAGCCATCACACCAAGCTCGAAATAAATTTCTTGATCCAAACGGCCTCTTTGGCGGCTTGAAGCTGCTATGTACTCGGCCTGTTGTAGAATCGGCAACCGTCTGCTGCTTGGAACTCTTCCGACTTACCGCACCGCCATTGAGAGAACACAAATCAGTTGCGATCTAAAATCATCTTTGTCGGTTTGGAAGCTAGCATCGGTGTAACCATTTACAACGAGCTCTTCCTCACCTCCATAGACAAGGAACACATCTTTAGTTCTTCTCAAGTACTTCAAGATGTTCTTTACGGCAATCCGGTGACTTTCACTGGATCGGTGGTATCTACTCGTAGCACTTAAAGCATCTGAAACATCGGGCGTGTACAAAGCATGGCATACATAATGGACCCAATAGCGAAGCATATGGAATCGCATTCATTTTATCCCGCTCATCGGTGTACTAGGACACGATTCTTGCTAAGATTTATACCATGTGACATAGGTAGAAAACCTTTCTTGGAATCATGCATATTGAACCTTTTCAACACCTTGTCAATGTATACGTATCTTGGCTTAATCCAATTAGCCTTTTGATCTATCTCTATAGATCTTGATGCCCAGAATATATCTGCCTCTCCTAAGTCTTTCATAGAGAAACTATTTTTAATGAAGACTTATGATTCGAGCAAAGGAATGTCATTTCCGATCGGTAATATGTCATCCACATATAAGACCAGAAATCTGAGTGCGCTCCACTAGCCTTTTGTAAACACAAGGCTCTTCTTCGTTCTTGATGAAACCAAACCCTTTGATTACTTCATCAAAGCGAATGTTCCAACTCGAGATGCTGCTTTAATCCATAAATGGATCTTTGGAGCTTGCATATCTTTCCAGCGATTGCGGATCGACAAAACACGTGGGCTGTGTCATGTACACATCCTCACTCAGATTTCCATTAAGGAAAGCTGTTTTGACATCCATTTGCCATATTTCATAGTCGAAATATGCAGCAATCGCTAGAATGATCGAATAGACTTTAGCATTGCGACAGGCGAAAAAGTTTCATCATAATCAATACCTTGAATTTGTTTGAAACCTTTGGCCTGTCGCGCTTTATAGATGTGAACATTTCCATCTATGTCTATCTTTTCTTGAAAACCCATTTGCATTCAATGGTTTTAACACCATCGGTGGATCAACCAAGTTCCAAACTTGATTCTGTGCATGGATTCAATTTGGATCTCATGGCTTCAAGCCATTTCTCAGTGCGGTCCCACCATTGCTTCTTCATAGGTCTTAGGCTCATCGTTGTCTAACAACAATATGTCCCGTTGTTGAGTAGTCAAGAACATGTACCTCTCGGTGTGCAGCGTGACCTTCGACCTCGTGGTCTTTGGTGTGTCCACAGCGAGTTCTTCAACAGTTTGTTCATCTGTTGTGGTTACGTAGGAGCTGAAACGTTATCGGTGTTTCTTGAATTTCTTCAAGTTGCCTTTGTGCTCCACTATCCCTTCTTGAGAGAAACTCTTTCTCTAAGAAGACACCATGCCAGGCGACAAACACTTTGCCTTCTCCTCGATTATAAAAGTAATATCCTTTTGTTTCCTTAGGATACCGATAAAGAAGCATTTATCAGATTTAGGAGTGAGCTTATCAGTTGTAAGCGTTTTACATAAGCCTCACATCCCCAAATCTTAAGAAAAGACAAGCTAGGGCGTTGTCTGTCCACATCTCATATGGTGTCTTTTCTCACGATTTTGATGGAACCTGTTTAGTGTGAGCTGTTTGTTTCAGAGCGTACCCCAAAAGACAACGGAAGATCACTTTGGCTCATCATGGGCGCACCATATCTAATAAGGTGCGATTTCTCCGTTCGAATACCCCATTCCATTGAGGTGTTCTGGCGAGTCAATTGTGGAACAATTCCACAATCCTTTAGATGATTGCCAAACTCATGGCTCAAATACTCGCCTCCACGATCGGATCGTAGAAACTTGATTGTCTTGCCTAAATGATTTTGCACTTCATTTTGGAATTCTTTGAACTTTTCAAAGGATTCGGACTTATCTTCATCGGTAGATATACCCATATCTACTAAAGTCATCGATAAAAGTTATGAAATCACGAAAACCACCTCTGGTGTTAAGCTCATTGGTCCACATACATCGGTATGTACAAGTGCCAATAAGTCATTTGCCCGTTCACCTTGACCGGTGAAAGGTGCCTTTGTCATCTTGCCAAGTAAACAAGATTCGCATGTCTCTAATGATTCAAAATCAAATGAGTGCAGAATACCATCTCTATGGAGCTTACGCATGCGTTTCTCATTTATGTGACCTAGCGGCGATGCCAAATAAGCGTGGGATTCAAATCATTGGACGTTGCCTCTTTGCATTAATGTTATAGACCGGTGACCCTTCAAGAGTAGAGCGTATAACCCATTCACCAATGGAGTATGACAATAGAACATATCTTTGAAATAAAGAGAACAACCATTGTCCATAGATTTAAAGTCATAACCTTACGCTTGCAAACATGAAGCGAAATAATGTTCTTTGAAAGAGATGGAACACAATAACAATTATTCAATTCCAAAACTAATCACGAAGGTAAAGACAATGGCATGGTGCCAGCAGCTACCGCAGCAACTTTTGCTCCATTGCCAGCGAAGATCCACCGCTCCTCCTCAAACTTCTACTTCTTATTAGCCCCCGCAGCGATTTGCAAATGTGAGCAACCGATCCGGTATCAAATACCCAAGAATCAGTTGATGAAGTAGCAAGATTGATCTCTATAACATTTATACAGGTGGAAGTCGTACTTCCCTTCTTCTTCTCAAGATCCTCCAAGTACTTTGGCGGTTCCTTTTCCAATGTCACGATTGCTTCTGATAGTAACAATGCGCATCGGGATGAGCATCGCCCTTCTTGTCTTTCTTGGCCTTAGAAGCGCTCGCGATCGCATCGGGAGCTTTCTTTCTTTTGACCGCGATTCTCTTGACATAGGGCTTGCCCTTGCCTTTCTGCATCATCATCACATGATTGCTGCTTTTCTTAATGCTTTCCTCGGCAGATTTTAGCATCCCATGCAACTCGGCCGAGGTCTTGTCCAGTTGTTCATGTGAAAGTTCATTATGAATGGCTCAAAGCTCGGGGAAGCGGCGGAGAATCACATCGATAGCCAACTCTTGGCTAAGGGAAAACCAAGCTTTTCGGACTCTCAATGTAGCCAATCATCTTAATCACATGAGGGTGCGGGATTCCCTACGCAAGCTTTGCACGCAAATAAGGACTTTGAAGTATTGAACCTCTCGGCCCTTGCTTGGTTCTCAAACATACCACGTAACCCCACAATGATATTGTAGGCATCTGTGTTCTCATATTGCTTACGAAGCTCGAGAGGACATTGTGGCAAGCATGAGACGACTCACATCAAGGCAATCATTCGTTTGCTTCTCATAAGCTCTCCGTGCAGCCATAGTAGCATTATCGAGCAAGTCTTGGGTAAGGAGACTCAGGACATACTCCTTGCGCTCTTGCTTGAGAACAATTCTCAAGTTGCGATACCAATCCAAAAGTTTGTTCCATTGAGTTTTCTTTCTCAAGAACAGATCGCAAATTAAAAATCTTTGGATCGGCGTTAGTGACATGATCTACAACACAAGAATATGCAAAGTTTAGCACTATGTTTATGTTCATCTTTTATTAAACTATTTAGCAAAGACTCCCACTATGAGTTTTGCAACAAAAACTCCTCTAAGTTACATAGTGGGTAAAGATCCTCATTTCACTAATTCCTAGTGAGCTTTGGCATCACGGCTAGAAAACTAGTGACATGGGTAAGCAACACTTTGCTAATCACATCCCTATGTGACTCTACTTTGGGTGACATTAGTATGCCTCGGCCCCAATCTATGCCCCAAGGTCCAAAACTATTTTGATAACCTTGTTAAGTAAACCAAATGCTTCCGCATGTAGATGTCCGACATCTACCCCAAATGATGATGATAACCGATGGCACTCTACTTTGGTAGACCTACCATGCGGTGATCATTATCTTTTAGTGCAACATATGGAAGGGCATTAACACCTAATTTTAAGAGGATTCTATCCTACCAAAGCAACATATCACATATATCATTGCATAAGAATAAGATAGATAACATCATAGATAAACACATTTAAGCTGTGAAGTAGTATGGCCCAAAAATGGTGATATCCATCTCCAAGTAGGTGTAGACGATCTCCATCCTCCACATCACTCCTTTAGGCCACCATGCTTAAAAGCTTGTAACCTCAAAACTAGGCTACTACCTATAATAGCTAGAAATTGAAGATTACAAAGATAGATTCAAGCATTAAGGTCGACACGCAGTCGTTAAATACAATATATACAGCTAACAATAGCTGAAATAATCATGACACGCAGGCCATGAGCAGATGTTACATGCATCACATACATCTCATACATTCAAATAAGCTATAGGGCCATACTATTCACATCATTCTCTGCAAAAACAAGTTAGGCGTAGAATCGCATTCTACCTAACGATGTGAACCCAAGGCGCTATACAAGGGGATACACACGGCGGTCCCGGCGATCGAGGCGGGGGTCGAGGGGAGCGCCCGCGGGTTCGCGGCACCAAAACCTCTGAAATTACATAGATCGCATCTATGAAATCGCTATGAAAATCTTATCGAGCGATCAAATCAACCCAAATCCGAGCCATTCAAAATGTCTCAATTTTCATTAGATCAATCATATTGATCATCGCGATCGGTATACTTGAGAGACCACAACACAAGACCTCGATCTGTTGGCTCGATCTGCGATTGTCGCGTGATTAGCCGATGGTGATTCCGGTAGGTAGGGGCAAGTCGCGCGTACATCAAAGAAGAACACGAACTAATCTTTTTGGCCTTGTGATGCTATCAACTCATACCAATTTCAACCCCTTATGACCGATTGATCTCATCAACCCGTGCTACCTTATTTAGGCGTAATAGATCCAATCTACTACTATCGCATATCAACATATCGCTGATCCGGATGCAAACTAAGCAAGATGGCTCGATACCACTATTGGAATCTGGCGTAGGCTACGGAGCGAGAAAACAAAACTTTTCTACGCGCACCCAAGAACATCATGCTAAGGAAGGATCATGGATCGTTACCACTTAGGCAGCGTGCGTGAGAGAAGAATTGAAACCGATCAATCTCGCGTCGAGGTAGTAGTGGAAGTAGCCGATCGTCCCGAACAGATCGTCTCCTCCACGCCGCCGATCAACAACGCAGCGAGCGGCGCCTCCACCGGTATCCACACGTCCCGGGTGGGCGCCGATCGCGAGTGTACTAGCACTCGTGGCGACTAGGGTTTGGCTCGGGAGGTGGCGGCTAGGGTTTTGCTAGATGTTAGCGGGACGAATCCCCTCCGCCCTCGCCTCCATATATATAGACCTCCTCACGTGGGCCTCGTGGACCGAGGCCCAATAGGAGTCTATTCGGATCTCTATCCGAATTGAGCCCATATCCGAATCATATTCGAATTAGTGTTCCAACCCGTTAAGCGTGCGACCACAGCAGGTTCACGTATACTTGGTCGTGACCCGAAGCGCCTTTCGGTTACCATGTTAATAGCGGCCTCTAGTAAGACATATTAACCCCAAAGTATATGTAAAGATCATATCGGTTGAACTGTAATGTTCTCTCATGTACGAATCCCTTTGCCTCACGATATAGATTGAGCTCAAGGCGAGACTGTGTCATCCTCTTAATAGCTCAATCACTCTCTCGATTCCGTGATGGATTATAAACTCGTGATTGACTCCTCAATCACCTTGGCATGGCCATGCACTTTCATAATCCATTACATCGAGGCCCGAGATATCTCTCCCATAAGGAGGGCAAATTCTATCTTGATCATTCACATCCCACTACATGTTTCATGGCAAACCCGAAGACTACTTTTATGACTACGATTCACGGAGTAGTGTTTAGTAGTCCCAAAATAAGCTACTACTCATGTTGGGAACCATGATGATCTCAAGTCTAAGGACTCTACATAAACACTACTTGAGACCAGCGATGACACATGGAATCTCTGCGAGTGTCTCATGGCGAGTCTATCAACATATGTTCACTAACACATGTCCATATTATTGATTTGGTATCACCATACCATGATCCATGAGACATGATCATCAATCAATACATATCTTGATCTTTGTCTTTGAATCATATTTGTTCCTCATATGATATCGATCGGGGATCATTTAGAAATAGCAACATCTTAGTATTTAAGAGTCTCATGAATAAGTCACATACTCATTGATCAATAATGATGATGTCTATTCCAAGGAACAAAGTAATGTATCATAAACATAGTATGTGATATATACAACATCTCCATGTTGCCTCTAGGGCATATCACTAATGGCACTATTTCTTCAAAATAAAAGCAAAAATTGGGATGTTACAAATGCAAGGCAATCACAACATTCGCGCCTCGCTGCACTATCGCGGCGCGCTCGCAAAGCGTTGCTCGTGATAAGGCGCCGAGGCGCGGCCATCCGTCGGCACACGTCCGGCCAGCCCTCGGCGACCCCCTGCGGATCCGAGACCAGAACCGCAGCTTATGAAGGTCTCCGACGGCCGCCGGCCAATCTGGCAGCCTCCGAGAGAGCCCGCGTGCGCCCACGTCCTGAAGGCGCTCCACTAGAATCATACGCAATCACCGGAGGCTCATCCCGGAGTTCGCCGGGCGACACAGCGCCAAGTGTACGCGTGCGCGATTACACCACGTGGTGGCCTACCCGCCGCGCGCACCACGGCTTTGGGCCCGATACATGATTACCTTCACCTGCCCAATGTCGTGGGGCGTGGAGTTCCTCATCAAGACCCCGGTCGTCTGTGCCACACCGCCGGTGCGGCGTCAAAGTAGTCTAGTTGATGGAGGAAGTTACTGCGAACGCCTTGTTCGCGGCGCACCTTCGACAGATGCATGGCGATTCCTCGCAACCGCTTAGGCCCCTCAAAGATCCCGCTTCAAGGTTTCGGAGGTGAGCCCTTACTAGCGCTCGGTCAAATATGTCTGCAGGTCTCCTTCGGACGGGGCGACAACGTGGCGGATGCGGACTCTACATTCGGCGTTGTTGACATTCGCACCCATACAACGCCATACCAGGAAGACCGCCCTCAACTCCTTGGGGCAGTCCGCATCACGGCTTCCTATGCGTCAAGTCGCCCAGCCCGCCAGGACATCACATCGCCCCCGTGACCAACATATGGCCCGCAACATCGAGCATGGCACTAGAGGCTCGCATCAGGAAGCTCGGCGCGGTTCCTAGGTTCGGCGCGCCCCTCCAAGAGCCAGAGGCCCCATACCTCACCATCGCAACGTCCGGTCAAACGGTTAGTTCCTCGCCTTTTGTAAACGCCTCACCCGCGCAAGCAGGGCTTTAATAAAGTTCGCCATTTGCGCGGTTGTTTGTTTCTTCGCAAAGCCACGCGGGCGAGTCCCCATGCGCACTCTCAGCGTCTGAGAATAAGACGCACGGTCTCGCCACGGGTTCACGTCGCACTCTGCGAGTCTAAACTAGAATAAGACACGCAGCCTCGCTTTCTCGGGTTCACGTGCGCACTCTACGAAGTATAAATAAGACGTCGCGGGGGGACGCCCCCGCACGCACTCTACGGAGTATAAATAAGACGTAGCGATGAGGCATGCCTCCGCACGCACTCTACGGAGTATAAATAAGACGTGAGCGATGAGCTTTGCCTCCGCACGCATTTACGGAGTATAAATAAGACGTAGCGATGAGGCTTGCCTCCGCACGCACTCTACGGAGTATAAATAAGACGTAGCGATGAGGCTTGCCTCCGCACGCACTCTACGGAGTATAAATAAGACGTAGCGTCGAGCTCTACCTCCGCACGCACTCTACGGAGTATAAATAAGACGTAGCGTCGAGCTCTACCTCCGCACGCACTCTACTGAGTATAAACAAGACGCGGATGTCCAGCGCCGCGCAGTTGGCGCATTCTCCGAGCATAGCTAAGCCGTGGTTGATAGTCCCACGCATACTCCGGAGAATAAATTAGACGCGGATGTTTTCCCTGCGCACTCTACTTGAGTATAAACAAGACGCGGATGTCCCGCGCACGCGATGGCGTACCCTCCACGAGTGACCGGTAAGTCGTGGTTGTAGAACCACGCCCCCCCGAGTACAAACAAAGACGCGGATGTTTTCCCAGGCACTCTCATCGAGTCTAAACATGACGCGAGGTCCCGCGCACGCTACCGGTGTTAACACCACGCGCATCTCCGAGTATAAACACGACGTGGATGCTGATCCCACGCGACTCGACGGAGGCCACACGCAACAGCGCGCGGGGGCCCAGAGGCTTACGAAGGCCCAAAGCAAACCACGCGCGTGCGCACGGGCATGGACACCGGCGCGTATGTACAGGGCGAGCACGACTCGCATGCCAATCAGCGCTGGCGCAGAGCTCGATGGCTAGCGCCCGCAGCGAGCCGAAGCTTGAGCCGACGCCGGCGAGAAGTGCCCGCTGGTGCCGACTTCCAAAGACGGAGTGGACGCTGGCGCCATTGGCGACGCCCGACCCGGATGTGGCGTTCCGCCGCTGGAAGGCGGAAGCACGAGAGCACCAGACTCTCGGCCTGCGCCTCGAAGCCAAGGAGCTGGAGCACCGCCCGCAAGGCGGCGTGGCTCCGGCAATACCGCCCGCCCGCCATGCGAGCCAGCAACCCCCATCTCAGCGCCTCAGCAAGAGAAGGAGACGGGGAGCCAACAGCGCTGGCATGGGGCAGCAGGTGAACGCCGCCTTGCCCTGCCGCGCTATAACGATCTATTATCGGGCGACAAGCAACCCGGATGAAGTACAAGTGAATTGCCCATTACCAGCGCGCCAACCGCGTTCTTCGACGGGCGGCCATGGATTTAAACACACCGCGCCGATCCCCACGGGGACGGGATGCTCGACCCCGCGGTTGCCTAGGCGGCGCTGGCGCGTCGTCGGGAGCCCTCCACGCCACGCGAAGTGCGAACAAGCCGAGGTGTGGGTGCGGGTCTGCGGAAAGCGAAAGCCGCCGCCGCCGCCGCCCCCTTTTTAAAGAGCCCCGGAGGCAAGACCCCGGGTCTTACGCTTCAAGAGTCCCATCACCACCCCAGGGGCACGTGGTGCGACAATTGTGCCCCCACCCCACTCACGTGGCTCGACCATGCGCGCGCGTACCCAACCCTACTCCGTGCGGTCTAAAGCTGTGGGCGACGGCCAAGGGACACCTCCCCGCAGCCGTACCACACCACGTGCGGCCCACCGCGGATCCCGCCTCACCTGTCCAATCGGCGCTTGCAAACACAGCGCAGCAGTGGCGCCCGTGAAGCCCCCCACTTGCGTGTTACCGACAGGGCCTACGGAGCTACGTCCCTGACATTCCATCATCCTACATTACCCTCACCCCACCCGGCAGCACAAAGTCGCTCGCGCGTCTACTGCGACTAGGCGCCAGCTCCGCTGCCACCACTTCGGAGGGTAGGGGACGGAGCGCGCGCGCGTCTACTGCGACTAGGCGCCAGCTCCGCTGCCACCACTTCGGAGGGTAGGGGATGGAGCGCTCGCGCATCTACTGCGACTAGGCGCCAGCTCCGCTGCCGCCACTTCGGAGGGTAGGCGACGGAGCGCTCGCGCGCGTCTACTACGACTAGGCGCCAGCTCCCGCCACCACCTGAGGGTAGGGGACGGAGCGCCGCGTGTCTCATCGCGACCAGGCGCCAACCCGCTGCCACCACTTCGGAGGGTAGGGACGGCGCCGCGCGCTCTATCGCGACTGGCGCCGGCTCGCGCCGCCGCCACTGAGGGTAGGCGACGAGCGCGCGCGCGTTTATTACGACCGACTGGCGCCAGCCCGCCACCACCTTACAGGGTAGGGACGGAGCGCGCGCGTTTATCGCGACCAGGCGCAGCCCGCCGCCACCACTTCGGAAGGTAGGGGACGGAGCGCCACGCGCTCATCGCGACCAGGCGCCAGCCCGCTACCACCACTTCGAGGGTAGAGGACGGAGCGCCGCGCTCATCGCGACCAGGCGCCAGCCCACCGCCACCACTCGAGGGTAGAGCACATCGACATGGCGGGAACGGACGATCATGGTTATATACCACACCGATACATACAAAGTCACACCCACAAAGCGAGAGCTACTCATTCGACTCCGTCCGGCCGATCCTCCGCGCCAACCTCGCCCGCTGAGTGTCGGTTCGCCCGAAGCTCCGCGCCTCGGCCCGCCACTGCGCCAGAACGCGTCGGCAGCTACGATATCGAAACCAGAACGGCCCTCATCGCCACGGCCGGCCGTGGAATGAAATACGCGCGCGTCGAAAACGCGAGGTAATTTTTGACTTTATTCACTTGTAACATGGGGGTACATAAGTCACAACACACGTTGAAGTACAAGAACCCCGAGGTCACACCTGCCTCGAGCCGCCGGCGCCGTCGCCATCACGCCGAGCGACTGGCCCAGCCACTCGCCAAGGCTTCCTCGCCGTACATATTCGCCGCAGCTCTACCTTTGCGCGCCTCTTCGATGTACTCCGGATCCGCTCGTGGAAAACTTCGAATGGCGGGCCACACGCTCGCATAGCACCGGACATCACTCGCCCCAGCAGTATCTTCACCGCGGTCGCCTGGTCCGCGACGTGACTACGGCCCGATGCTGGAGAAGAGCGACGCCGAGCAGCGGTCACGACGAGCAATGATTGCCAAACGACGTGGCGGCTCGGGCGAGGTCTGGCCGCTTCCGATCCGCTGAAGGGTTCACGAAGCTCTCCGGCCCGGAGCGGGCGCACTTCGCCGCCGCGATTCTCAACTACGCTTCCACGGCC
Source organism: Melocanna baccifera (assembly GCA_036346265.1). NCBI lineage: Eukaryota > Viridiplantae > Streptophyta > Magnoliopsida > Poales > Poaceae > Melocanna > Melocanna baccifera. Next base: position 63,753 of record JAYEVJ010000315.1, read on the forward strand.
GGCGATGGCTTCCCATGCCGCCGCCGAGGCCTCCCCAGCTGGTCTCGCTTCGCAGAGATGCACAAAGCGGCCCTTCTCTTCTTCCAAAGACGCAACCCGCCGAGCAGGCCATCCCGCCTCCTCGACGCCTCTGCTGAGCTCGGGCGCAAGCTCGCCGCATAACCAACAACCCCGCGCGGCACGCTTCCAAGCCCGCAGCGGGCGTCCTAGCCGCATGTGCCTCCTCCGACGCAGCAGAGCCTTCTCGCGCGCGCACCCACCTTCTAAGGCCTCCGCTCCGGATACGCGTCGCTGCGCAGCGCCCGCCTAAGGCGAAGGTCCGCGCAACACAATAATCGCGACAAGATTCAAGAGCTTCGCGCTACCATAGGTCGAGGCTTACCTCATTTCGAGACCTCAATACTACTGCCTAGTAGCCGCCGCGCCGCACGCCGCAGCGCTGTTGGTCCAAGCGCCGACGACTGGTCACGCCGCCACAGTTACCAAAGACTCGGTCCGGACAAAATCCGCCAAACTCGTGGCGGCGCGGCAGCGACGGGCGCCCTCGCCATCGACGCCCTTCCAAGTAGACGCCGCACGCCGTGGACGCCACGCTCGCGGAGACAAAGCGCGCCGCAAGGGGTCATGGTAGTCGCCCTTCCACGATGCTGTGGCACCGCCAATGCACGTTACCTCGGCTTCGCCAAGTCGCGGGATCCTCGCATCCTCCACTCTCGCCGCACAAGAACCTTCGTGGCCGGAGCTCGCCCACCAAGCTCGCCCTCAACAAATGCGTGGTATCCGACCATGCCGCGGGATCTCCAGCATTCGCGGCCCACGCTGGGGTCCCACAGGCTCCGACTTTGCCCGCAATAAAGCAAGCCCCGAGGCGATTGCACGCTGGGCCTCTTCACTTGTGGGGAATAGCAGGCGGCCCGCGTCCAAGAGCTCGCAGAGGCCTCACTCACGACTAAGCACGCCCGCCCCACATCCTTCGCAGGCGACAATTCTGTCTCAATGACGGCGGCCCGCAAAGAAGTGTCCATGCACGCCTCCGAAGTGGCGTGCTCCACCAAGTTGGGGCCTACGCTGGCGGGCCCTCCCTCCCCCATGGGACCGCAAGGGGGAAGGCTCAGGACCCGGACAGGGCGCTCGGGCACCTTCACGCCTGAGCCGCGTGATACGCGTTCAACCGCCCAAGCCCTGCCTCCGCGGTCGCAGCCACGCGCAGTGCGTATTCCCTGGCCGTATAAGGCCCGAGAACTGCGCCCACCGTGCGCTCTGCGTCCTCCAGAGACACCCCTGCGAGTGGCCAAGGGGGAAGTTAACACAACAACATGCTCAGTACCCCGCATAAAAAGCCAAGCCCCGACACTTACAGCGGTCGGTGGGTCTCGGCAGCGTGCACACACCCGGGCGTACGTTGTCACGTCGAAGCTTCCCAGGAGCAAGGCGCCACCCGTCAGCAAGGGGTGCCGCGCCATACATGACAAGCTCCTCCATGAGGTCGCGCACATTGAAGCGGGCGGTGATCCCCACAAGCCTCCGTGCTATCCGCTCGTCTTCAGCACCTAGCGGGGTGTCGGGCATGGGGTTGACCACAACTGGCCACCCCGAACACTCAAGGCCGCTACCACTCGCCACGCGATGGTAGAACCACCACCTCGTCCAACCGGGCTCCCACTCTACCTGGCCCGACTCCGCGGGAAAAATCTTCTCACACCGCGCAGAAGATGAGGTCGACGCAACCGAGTCGCGACGGCATCCTATCACCCGCCCACTCGGTTCACGGCGCCGTGGAGGAATGCGAACAGCGAGGCGGTCGGGTTAGCACGCCCGAACGCAGGCCCAATCAGACGCCGCAGGCGGCTATCACGATCGGCGCATTCGCGCCAACTCAAGCCCGGCGCCCGCAAGACGCCCGACAAGTTCGGCGGCGAATGCGAACCGGCATCAAAGAAGGCGACAACACGATCGCTTCCGCCGTGTTAGGGCGCGGTTCGGTCTCGTCGCTGCGCAACAGCCTGCATTCTCCCACGGTCCAACAGCTTCCCCTCGCGCAAAGGCCGCAAATCGCCTCTCCGTCACCGCGTTGGCCCAGACGCGGAGCGCGGACCACCCATCCTCCCGCCGCCGCCGCCGCCGCCCACATCTGCCGAATCCGCCCACGAGTGTGTACACCACTCGAGCGGCAACTCCCGCCTGAAGACGACGCCGGCATCGGCTGGCTGGGCGCGCACCCCATCTTCCGCCATCATCCTCCTACCTCGTACTGTCCCGTGAAGAAGGGCGCTGCAAGAGATAAGACAGTGGGGCGGGCAACAAGGGCTCGGGCAGTACAAAGGAGGTGGTCTAACTCAGGGGTATTTAAAACCCCTTCACCTCCCACGATACCGCCCAACGTAAATGCCGGAGACGAACCGCCCACCTTCCTGCAACCAGAACCGTCGCATCACTTCCACCCACGCGCGCCAGGCCCGGTCAGGGCGCCCAATCCAACGGCCCTGACACCGCACGACACACCAATGGTGCCCCGCGCGTGGCGCGCCCGGCCCAGCAAAGACAACTCGCTCCTCCTTCGACGCCGACTTCGCCATGGGCGGTGATCCGCCCGGCCTCGCCAAGCACACTGACCGGGGGGCTCCACAACGACCCTCGCAACAGAGGCCACTCGGGTGCGGTGTTACCAACGAAATGTCCGTAGGGCACATCGCTTCACGCCGGAGGCGATCTTGTTCTCGTAAATAGGCGCTGGGAGCGATGAAGCCCTATTTACGAACAAGACCATCTTAGAGCGTGAAAGCGCGAGGTGCAGGTTGGCAAGCCTGGTGCTCCACCACGGTATATATATGCATACCGCGGTCGCTTCCATCGAAGCGCAACCGACGGAAGTCCAATCGCGCGCTATCGGGCGAAAGCTCAAAGTTGAGGTGACGCGCCGCTCACAGACGGGCGCCGCAACCGGCAGAAGACGTATGGCGCGACCGCTCGTGCACACGCAACGCTCGCGACACCGCCCGCATCAAGGGATTCGAGTTACGCCCCCGGCATCGCCGGCAGCTCAGCGGAGCGACACGTGGTTCAGCCGAGCCGTCCGCGCAATGCTTCCGCTACATCGCGCCCGACACATCGACCCCCTGCACCGCCGCAACGACTTCGCCTACGCTGACCTGTCGCGGCTATTCCACACCGGCACCACACGGAGTCACACCACTCCGAGCCCGTGAGGTCTTCGCATCGGGGGGGCGACTCCAACAACGCCATAGATAAGCCCTTCGCACCCTTGCCGCACGATATACCTTTCCACTCTTACTGCAACCACTTTTGATACTCTAAATGTGTCCCATGCCTTTTAGTAGGCGCAGATCGCGGAGAGCGCCGACGCAGCTGGTCGGCCGGCGATCCGACCGACCGGCGCAAGCTTAACCATCCCAGCCCCGTCTCGCAGCGCGCATACAACTACGCCGCCACAATAGCCCGCTGCGGACCTCGGCCGACTCCGCCTGCTCACGGCCATACAACGCCACAGCCGCAGGACGAGGGGGCCAAAGGATCGCGGCATAGCTTCAGCCTGTGAAGCCCTTTACCATGAGAGGCTCCTGTCGTAGGGGTGGCCCCACCTAAACCCAGCTAGCCTGTTAGCGAGTTATGAACCTGTGTACGATGACATGATAGTCTCGGAAAGGAACTCGAGTGTAAGGTGCATTTGTAAAGACACTCCTTGGGGATATATATATGAGCATGACGAAGCCTCGAGGGGGAGAGAGGTCATTCGATACCTAGCTCCCCACTACCTCTTTCTCTGTTTGGTCTGTAGCCACAACAGTGTACCAACGCGTCTTCTACCCCTTTCCATCCCCTCAAAATCCCAGAACCAAAGGAACTCCGACGACGACAAATTTCTCATTTTTTTCGGACGTCGGCCATTACCGTCGAGTTGGGCGTCCGGCGTCGAATCGTCGCCCTCGGTGAGTGTTTTTCCAATTCCTCGCTGCTGCACCATCCCTACCACCTCATCTACCTATTCCATAACTCCATTTGTCCGGTGCCTTGTCGAGGAAGTCCTGTGTCGGAGCACCTCTGATCTCTGTAAATATCGTCGTGGCTAGGCCAATTGGATTGTTGTCCGGCCGAACCAAGCGCACCATAGTGTTCCTCGGGCCCTTGCGGACCCCATCCTTCCGTGGGTTGTGCGATTCTTCTTTCTCTTTTCCCCGTCGGCGAGTTGCCGCAGCCAAGCGCGCCCAGATCTCCGCTCGGGTTGCTGTAGCAAATAGCCAAGCCGTTGAACACAACTTTGTTCTTGTCCATTTTTTTCTGTGACAACTCGCAAATGCTCGTTCTCCCTTGTTCGAACTCCGAATCCAGTGAAATAAATTTCTAAATTCATATAAAATCATAACCTTTCTCCAGATATATATTTTATATTTTTGTGATTTTATTTGTATTTATTTATTTATTTACATTTATCGTTTTGCGCGTAGAACTCGACGTCGCCGAAGAATTTGTCGAGACGCTGCAAAAGGGATCATATAGTGTGCAAGAAGGCAAGTCTCCTTGGTCATTTTGCTCCTAAATTTGTAAATGATTTTATGATTATTTTAAATTAATTGCATGGCTATATTGTATAAACTGTTAGTTTTAATTGTAGAAAATTTAGATAAATGCCAAACTTGTTATACCCTCCTTTGGAATTGTTTACCATGTACCCTTGTCAACATAGGATACCCCTTTGGCTCATAGATGAGTTAGTATTACTTTTTGTGAAATTTAGAATAATAATAAATGCTTAGTCTAGTTGTTCCTTTAAATCATCTGTATGGGAAAAAATCTATTGATGAATGATTTTAAATTTTATATGTTTGTTAAATTAGTGGCAATAGAGATTGTCACTGTTATTTCAAAATAAAAGGAAATATATAAAATAAAATTTTAACAGGGTGGATGGAAGGTTTGGCTGGTGCGGAATTAGCACAAGAACTTAGATTGTGAATGTTCCACCCTAGTTACTTAAGAACCGACTCTTGTGTTTGTCCAAACTGAGCAATTCCGTACAACCACAAGTTAAAATGGGTACAACTTAGCTAACTAACTTACGATAGTTTAGTATAGATGCTGCCATCGGAAAATGGGTACTAGGGATTTACTGGTTTACTCAAAGTGAGGGACAGGCATTTACTGTACTTACATGGCGCAAGAGGGGGCTTCTGACTGTGGTGGATTTAACCCTTCAGCGGTGAAACCTCAGCGGGTGGTGTCTAACTAGACTAGAGTAGGGGAAAAGCTTTGTGATATTTTATCTGGGTCTCATGTCAAAGGAAATATGTTGACTATATTGAATACGCGTGAGGCTACTGGGCGTAAAACAAAACTTTTCTACCGCGCACTCCAAGAACATCATGCTAAGGAAGGATCATGGATCGTTACCACTTAGACGCGCAGCAGCAGTGAAGAAGAATTGGAAATCGATCCAATCTCGCGCCGAGGTAGTAGTGGAAGTAGCCGATCGTCCCGAACGGATCGCTCTCCACGCACGCCGATCAAGATCGCAACGAGCAGCGCCTCCACCGTATCCACACGTCCGGCCGAACACCGATCGCGAGTGTACCGCACTCGTGAGCAGCTAGGGTTTGCCTCGGAGGTGGCGGCTAGGGTTTTGCTAGATGTTAATCGACGAATCCTCCGCCTCGCTCCATATATATAGACCTTCACGTGGGCCTCGTGGACCGAGGCCCAATAGGAGTCTATTCGATCTCTATCCGAATTGAGCCCATATCCGAATCATATTCGAATTAGTGTTCCAACCCGCTAAGCATGCGACCAGAGGTTCACGATACTTGGTCGTGACCGAAACGCCTTTCCAATTACCATGTTAATAGCGGCCTCTAGTAAGACATATTAACCCCAAAGTATATGTAAAGATCATATCATTTGAACTCGTAATGTTCTCTCATGTACGAATCCTTTGCCTCACGATATAGATTGAGCTCAAGGCGAGACTCGTGTCATCCTCTTAATAGCTCAATCACTCTCTCGATTCCGTGATGGATTATAAACTCGTGATTGACTCTCAATCACCTTGGCATGGCCATGCACTTTCATAATCCATTACATCGAGGCCCAGATATCTCTCCCATAAGGAGGGGCAAATTCTATCTTGATCATTCACATCCCACTACATGTTTCATGGCAAACCGAAGACTACTTTTATGACTACCCGGGCCACGGAGTAGTGTTTAGTAGTCCCAAAATAAGCTACTACTCATGTTGGGAACCATGATGATCTCAAGTCTAAGGACTCTACATAAACACTACTTGAGACCAATCGATGACACATGGAATCTCCGCAGTTGTCTCATGGCAGGTCTATCCAACATATGTTCACTAACACATGTCCATATTATTGATTTGGTATCACCATACCATGATCCATGAGATATGATCATCAATCAATACATATGCTGATCTTTGTCTTTGAATCATATTTGTTCCTCATATGATATACGATCAGGGATCATTTAGAAATAACAACATCTTAGTATTTAAGAGTCTCATGAATAAGTCACATACTCATTGATCAATAATGATGATGTCTATTCCAAGGAACAAAGTAATGTATCATAAACATAGTATGTGATATATACAACATCTCCATGTTGCCTCTAGGGTATATCACTAACAGACTATTAAGATAATTTATCTCTTGTGGGTAAAGTTGTACGAACTCTGCAGAGTAACAAACTATTCGAATAGTCGTGCCCACGGTCAAGGGCGGGCAAGGAATGCATTCACATGGTAGACATTTGATTTTGACTTTAAAAATAAAATATTTTGGAAAACTTGGGAGTGGATGTAACTCTCGGAATTTTGGTCTGATGGATAGAACCAGTTTAGGTGGTTGTAACCATCATTTTAATTCTTGGCGGATATAGCCTATGTTATTAGTGTAGGTGGATAAAACCTTCACTAAATTGCTTATCTAATTTCAATTATTGAAAATAAGTTGCTTAACAAGTTGCTTTTAAGATAAGTATGTAAATTTGACAATAAAATACTGATTTCTGTAAAAAGAACCATATAACCTTCCTTTGTTAAACCCTGCATATAATGCATTTTTCCCAAGACTTGCGGAGTACATTTTTTGTACTCACACGCTGCACTCCAAATCCTATAGCAGAAGACTATGAAGCTCAGGAGGATGATTACCGCTACTTCGAGGAAGCTGGAGGAGAAGGCTTTGCAGAGGACTAGGTCGCGTTGCTCCAGTCAATTGCCTGTGGCAGATTGAAGGGCCGACTTTATTGAAATGTTTTGCTTCCGCTGTATTTTGTTGGTGTGGTTCTGTGAACCTCCGTTGTAAGGCAATGGCCAAGAAGTATGAATTTCAATTATTATTGTAATAAAGCGTGGTTGGCAATGCATCATTTTCTGATTATCTGTGTGTACTAGCGTTGATCTGGGACTAATACTGCAATACACAGGGTGATCCAGGAGTTTCTACTCCGGGATCTCCCAGTAGGCAAGCCCGGCGGGCCGGCGGCCTCTCCACCCGTGTGACCGGCTCCTCCTATGCGCCCCTCTCCTGTGCGACCTGTTCCTCCTCCCGATCCAAAGCTTACGGGTCCGGTTGGGCTTAGATCTGGTCGAGCGGGCTTGGAGGAGGAGGAGCGGTGGTGGTGGCTCGGGAGACTCGGTCTAGGCCATTGGTGCTGGCGGCGCCGAGTCCTCTACCCTCTCCCCTCTCACGGCTATAAGAAGGGGCATGGCTCTCTTCTGTGATAGATCCGAATGAAGTGAGCTCTCTCCTCTCCTCCTCCTCTTTTGATACTTGTGTGCTGCTCTTGGTGTGCTTGATTGTGGTAGTTGTGTGACTTCCCAACACCGCCTTGGTTCCCTGGTGGTCATCGGTGAGGCGCTTGGCCGGCTCCTCCCCTGTGCTTGTGCGGCATTCTCCCTGTACCTCAACTTTGCTGATTTGTGAACGGCAAAGGTGGGCTTTGTATCTCCGTGCCTACTGCCCTCTCTCACGGTGGTGTGGGGGCAATAGGTTTTCTGGGACAGCGCTTACAGCGTGCCTAGCTCAGTGATCTTCTGGTGATTTCGAATATCACCAGTTCTATGAGTATATCGGTCACTTGTATTTGCAATCTTTGTGTGCTGTGCTAGATTGTTAATCTTTTATACTTTATCTGGCACTGGGAGACAAAGATTGATTGTAGGATCGGATTGTTGCTCAATGATGCAATAGACATATACTGAAATTGAGTCTTTGAGCTCTAAAACATTGTTACTGTAGTTATTGCCTTGTCGAATGGTTAGATGTGAAATTTGGGAATTGATCTTTGAATATTGACAATAATTTGGTTTCGGCATTAGCTTGTCATTAGGCTACTTAATTCATATGTTGTTTTTCAAGCCTGATACTCTAATAGCTATTGTATGAAGTGTGATTGAATCTGAGATAGTTCAAGTCATAGTTGTCTACATTATTGTTATCTTTAAGTGATCACTTTGCTTACTAGCAGTGCTGGCCAAAATTACATGTTCTAACCTAGAGGAAATTAAACATTAGTTTAGAGCTCAAAGTTTTGAGGATCTTTTGATATATCCAATTGATGAAGAGTATATAATCTTAGTAGCGGGACGGCCAAGAAATATTCTTGTGTAACTCTACAATCTGAGAGCACAAAATATCAATTAAAACTTGAGTTTGTTGCTAGTCTTAATTGATACATGCTTTATACATTGACATACATATTCAAGTTTAGCATGTTATTATTTCTATTATTTAATATGTGTTATACTTTGAATGATATGTTCAATTCATATGGTTTCATACATGTTATGTCATTTATATTTGAATTGATGTCATTCTTGTGTTTATATAATTATATTGGAATTATATTTATATCTTTGCTTATACCGTAAATATTACAACAGATATCTCATCGATATTAAACTGTGTGTACTAGCGTGATCCTAGACTAGTGCGGTATACACAGAGAGTCCGAATTTACATATTCGGATCTTAACAATGAAGCAGTCGAGAAGGCTCCGACCATCGTTGAGGAAATGATAGCTTCCACATACATAGATGTGGTCGAGGAGAGCTCCGACCATTGTCAAAGAAGGGGAAGTAGCAATAGCAACTGATGAAGTGGTCGGGCGTGATCCTGCCACTATTGAAGTTATTGAGACAATGGTTAAGGAGTCCACTGACCAAACTGTTGTTCAAGATCAAAGGCCTGAACCAATGATTTTGGTAAGTTTCTTTGCTTCTTTTTTATTTAGCAGTATTTTTTTTATAATTCTGGTCTTGGTTTTGAATCGATTTTTTTCTGTGAGAAACTTCTTTTGTTTGTTTTCAGGAAAAAGTTTGTACTCCTCAAATAACTTTCACACTAGAAACTCGTGCTATAGTGATATGGCGACCAGCTCGGGAATCCAACCAAAAAGATGGTCCAACCAGTTCTATTGGGGAACAGACCGACCAAACCACTATCCCGACTAGTGTCAAATATAGTAGTTTCAGAGAAAATCTTTTGATTCTATTTAATAAGGTAAAGTTTCTATCTCAAAGTAACATCTAATGAACTTATTATAACATTCTAATGCATACAACTTGAATTGTGTAGAATACAAAAGAAATATTTACAAGGATGGATTCTTTTGTTAGAGCAAATGCAAGTAAGGATGAAGAGATTGCAAAATTGAAAAGGTAAAGAACTAGTAGTTTGCTCTCTACTGTGTCAAAAAACTGATCAGCTAACAGAGACCAATGTAGAACGTGTGAAGCTCCAAGAAAGAAATGTGAAAAGTCACACCGAATTAAGCACAAGGAGCCAGGAATGCATTCAGCTTCAACAAAAGTACAATGAGCTCTTGGTTAAGCATCAAGAGGATGTAAAAGGTAATAAACTTTTTTACCCTATTAGTTTAGTAGAATTATGCATTTATTTTAATTTCATTTCTATTTCTAAATATCTAGAAAATAATAAAAGATCTTAGAAGCTCTGTTCGTCAAGAAAGATTAGAGAAAAATCTCATAGATGAAATTAAATGCGCCAAACTCTACGACCAAACATTGAAATTCTTGAGAAGGAAAAGAAAGCATTAATGGTGCAAATTGAAAATAATGCAAGTTCAAACATGGCTATCTTGACTCACATTCTCGATCAATTGAAGAGTCCTGCTACAAAACTCAAATGCAGTAAATCCATGGTTAACAAAGATGATCCAACTCTTGAGGAATTGGTGAAGTGCATTGATACTCAACTGTTCTTACTGTTGAAGCATATCCTGGACTAAGGAGACACGGTAGGGGCCTTCCTATTTGGATTGAAGCTTCTTCTGAGCCACCGGGTCAGTGACCGTTTTGAGCATAAGGCTGAGGAGGAAAGCACGTTCCTTCACCCTATCATTGTAGAATCAGGCAGCCTCCCGTTCGTAAGCGGTATGCTTAAGAAGTGCTTAGTCATGGATTTTCTCAGCGAAGTTCACCTCAATCTTGTGGTTGCCCTCATTTTTAGCGAAGTAAACAGGTAGGGGCCTTGAGAGTATTTCCACTTAGAGGGAGTGGTGATGAAAGAGAGTTAACTCACTAGTAACTGTCTCATCAAATCACATAATGATATTTAAGCAATCTTGAGAGAGATGATATATGGTTCAGCAAAAATATGGTGGACTTGATCTGTCAAATAGCGCACCATATCACGTCATGGTCGTGCTTCACAACTAGTCATGCGAATATGCGTGCGCGTGCATGTGCACATGTGTGTTCAGCTAAAAGCCATTCCTATCTATGTGTCATATGATACAATGAGCAGTATGAATTTCACCTTATAAATCGGTCTTCTTCACTTTGACTTAGCAATATGGTTACTAATCTATGCATACTTTAGAATTATAGAAATTAGGCCTCACTCATATGGCCCTATTTTAACAAAGGGTGTGTATAGATATCACTCGGATGTTTTCTTCCAAGTAATCATCCAAATTTGTGGCCGTTAGATTAGAAATCCAACGGTTCTTTTTTTGTAGGGATTTTTTAGGGGGAATTCGTGGTCATTAGATCTTTAATCCAACGATCACAAATCTGAATGATAGTTTGGAAGAAAACATCCAGATAGTGTTTATCAATATCCTTTAACAAATTCATCAAGGAGAAAATAGAAGGCAATACCTAGAATTAGGCCCTTGCTCAGAATAAAAACAACTTCTTTATGTGATCGGCGATGCTGAAAGCAATTATGATCTGAAAATATTGTTACTATCATCAGCCAGTTACACCTATTTTTCTAGGAAAAGCTGCACCGGTTTAGAAGCCGTACAACTAGAAAAATATAGAATGATTTGTTTGACCAATGGGTACATCCCTTTGGAGCCTGCTTCAAGTAAGCACTTGCACGAAATCTACTGGTGAAAGAAAAACAGCACTTGAAATTTGTGAAATCAAGCTTAAATGGCGGAGTGGGACCTCCTTTTCAGTTTCAGAGTATTCCTCCTCGAGGCATTTACGTACGTGGGTTTGTCTTCTCAGATGCTTCATCATCTCATGCATGTTCTCTAGTCTCTTCCCTACGAGAAAGTCCAAACCCTAATTATGAAGCCAATTGGACATTTCGAGTACATGTGAGAGAAATACATGACGTACAGAAAGAAACTGAAGAACCTTAATTGAGTTCAAGACCTGCAAGAAGCTGAAGAACCTTGAGTTCAAGACCGCTAAGTTCTCCGAGCTACAGGACCTGCACAAGGCGATGACGGAGGTGCACAGCCAGGTGCTGTAGGATTTGCTCAAGGCAACTCAGCATTCGATAAATCGGTAAGTAAGTCTCATTAGTCCTTCTAAATTTGATCCTGGGTCCGCCTGGTATATGGCCGTCATGTGCAAGAGCAATTAATCGAATAAGCTAGCTAGCAAGGCAACAACTCCCCCGACCGCCATGCATGCATATTCTTCTGGGAACACTTGCAACCATAGCTGATCAACACCACGTACTGGCCGGCAAGGGTCGCAGGTCGATCGACCGGCTTCCAAATCTGGCAAATTCGATAGATTTATAGTTGCTGCATGCATTCTCCAGCTTAATTTGATCCATCGCATGAAGAGAGATGCATGATCCCGTCATGTTTGACTATTTTCGTATGCATATATGTGTTTGCTTAAGCTCGATCCAACTAGTTGAGCTAGCCATAGCTATTATCGATCACTTGTGCGCATGGTCGATATGTATATATGATCACTTGTGCAACTCGTATGTATATATGTTTTAATTTGCGTGTTGACCTTGGGGCCTGTGCTAGCTGGGCAACGCCATCGATCACCGCAAGCTGGAAAGGAAGTTGTAGCGTAGGGAGTCAACTGCATCCATGCTTTGAATGCAAGTCTAAGCTAACTCCATCTTTTCCTCGCTACTCTATCCTCCTGATACCCCTCCTTTATTAGTTAGCTAGAACCCAGATCAAAGTCGAACAATTCCAGCAGAGTAGATCGCTAGTAGTACAAGGAGAGGTGCAAGACGTATATAGATTAGTTGGTGCTTTTTTTCTGCCAACACCTACGTACAGGACGTCAGGTCTGTGCTTCATTGTAAGCCTTAATATTCGTATTCAGTTTTATCCCCTGGTGTATAATTGTCATAAATTAACTGCGCAATGTACTTCCAGTTTCTTATTGTAAACAAACAAATAAATGTGATTCCTCGCCACTCTTTCTTCATGTTCTTTCTTCTCTTGATTTGGACTAAGAATGCTAACATCTGGAGTGATCTTAGTGAATAGTGAGAATGAAAGCAAGCCCAATTTTGACGGCATTATCTTCGCTGGTATTCGGATTCTTCGTTGGCATTTCTTTTCCTGTAGAGATCACACCAAAGGTACTAGTTAAGAATTATTTTATTCATTACCACTGTAAAGATCACAGAGTTGAAAAATATCATCGCTTGTAAGAATGACATTGATGGTATTTTCTAATTCCGTAATCTGTACGATGGTACTGACCAATATTGCCTTGTAGTTAGCACAATTCGCTTTGCCGGTCAAATTTGAGCTGAACATTTTCTGAACAAATGTGTCTTTTTTTTGTATCATGCATGCAGCTTCAATGTGGCATATTCCCTTGCAGTGGAGGTGGTACAAATTCCAGCTTCAGTGACAACAATATACTCCTCAAATTTTGGGCACCATTCAGAAATAGCACTGTGCAGGAGACTCCCATTCAGTCAAATGGCACTTCAGGGGTACAAATCTGAATTTCTGAATGAGTTCGTTGCATGCCTTAATGCTTTCTTGATCAATTAACTGTTAACTTACTGAAAAGCTCAACAATTCCTTTTCTCATCGCCTTCAGATTCAAGTACCGACAAATCCAAAAGGCGCGGAGAGGCTACCACCAGGCATCGTAGTTTCAGAGTCTGATCTTCACCTGCGCCGGTTGTGGGGAGCCCCGAGGAGGTCTCTGATCCTGACGTGTTAACTGTGAATAATATAGGTTCCTTGCTATACAGCTGATCAAATCAAGGATTTCATGGCTGTCTGACACTTGCTTGGTGTTAATTCGATCTCCAATGAGCAGGACGTGCCGACTCGCAAGTACCTTTTGACGCTAGCGGTAGGGTATACTGAGAAAGCCAATGTCAATGCAACTGTTCAGAAGGTAAGAAGAGGCACACAGCATGGATCTCTGAACCTTTCCAGCCTCTGGTAGTACTCCATCTCTCAACTGAACATGTGGGGATGTGGTTTCTGAACTTCACCGTAATTCTGCCGCTGGATGCGTCTGTAAACTGAATAATCCCAACTGCCCTTGTACATGCAACAGTTCTCCGACAACTTCGACGTCGTGCTGTTCCACTACGACGGTCGCACGACCGAGTGGGATGAGTTCGCGTGGTCTAAGCAGGCTGTTCATGTCAGCGCCAGGAAGCAGACCAAATGGTGAGAAAATCAACGCGCATTGATTATGACCATCTCCAAATTTCAGTCCAACACATTTACAATCGATATGTTTTCCTGAATGAATGGATGAAGGTGGTTTGCAAAGAGGTTTCTGCATCCCAGCATCGTGGCGCCGTATGAGTACATCTTCCTGTGGGACGAGGACCTCGGGGTAGAGAATTTCACCGCGGAGGAGTACGTATCGATACCCCTCACGGCGCGGTCGTGGGCTTACTCTCTGAGCTCTGAATTTTCTCAAGGATAGGTTGTGGTCGCATCGATCTGCAGGTACATTAGCATAGCGAAGAAGCACGGGCTGGAGATATCGCAGCCCGGATTGGACATAACCAGAGGGAAGAAGACGTACGACGTCACCATAAGAAGAGACGGCAGCGAGATGCACAAGTACGTACGGATAGAATCTCCCTGCCTTTGAATTACTTTTAGATATGTGCCAGTGCAATAGTATATAATATATCAGACAAACCAGTTAGCATTTATTAATTCAAAAAGACATCGATTTAGAAAGTAAGTCACTAATTTGGCATGTTGAATCAATCGTGGATTGAAAGTCTCAATCATGGATGAAAAATCCATCATAGAATCCAGGCAACATGGTATCCCAGTTAATTATACTATATATAATATAAATAATAGGGCATCATAGTGCCTAGGCTCCATGATTGATATTTTCATCAATGATTAAGACTTTCCATCTATGATTAATTCAACATGCCAAATGACTTTCTTTCCAAATCGATGCCTTTTCAAATTAATGAATACTAAAAGGTTTGCCTTATATATTAGGAAAAAGTCCAAATTACTACCCCCAAGTATAACCTAAGTCCGAATAACCCCTAAAGAATGAAAAGGTTTACTTAACCCCCTGTGTTTGCTAAACCAGATTAAATTTCACCTTTTATCCATCTCTAAAAGTGGTTTTGCTGAGTTGGCTGGTTTTGGTGACTAGAATTGACACATAAGCACTGACACATAAGCACTGCTCACTAAGAATCAGCCCTACCAAGTACCAACCACCGCAGGCGTGCAGTAGCGTGGGCAAGTACCAGAACCTCACAATTTTGGATCTCCGATTCTCCCGTGAATGAATGGTGTTGCAGCGGAATGCTGCAAATGTCGTTCAGCTGCGCCTCTGTGCCTCAATGCACATGCACACTCGAAATATCATCTCACCTAATCGTCACGGCACCCCTCTGTGTGAAACTGGAACTGTAATGCAGCAGTACTAGTTACTCAAAAGGCGGAAATTATCTGCAAAAAGAGAATGCATGTGATGGGAATCCAAACTTTTCAAAGGCGAAAAGTCTAGAGAGTCATGCATTGCACCCTCGGTGGATCCACTGGCCCAAGCTCCAGCAACTACACGGATAGATCGACCGATCACCGTAGCAGATCATCTACTACGATCGATCAGGTGGCCTTTTTCCTTCAGCATCACATGATCGTGCGTACTTACTCGTGGATGAGTAGCAGAAATGGACAAACGCTAGAAGAGTGCGTACTTACTAGTCAGTGCTTATGTGTTAATTCTAGTCACCAAAACCAGCCAACTCAGCAAAACCACTTTTAGAGATGGGTAAAAGGTGAAACTTAATCTGGTTTAGCAAACACAGGGGGTTAAGTAAACCTTTTCATTCTTTAGGGGGTTATTCGGACTTAGACTATACTTGAAGGTAGTAATTTAGACTTTTTCCTATATATTATATATTATTGCACTTGTACACATATAAAAACAATCCAAAGATAAGGAAACCTTTCGTCTAGACACCATGGTGCCTCATTTCAATGTCCTATATATATGTGTGTAGGAAAAGAGTTCTATACTCCTAGGAGTACGTATTTCTATTTCTAATGTATCCTTTTAATGGTATTATTATACCTCTTTATCTATTTAAATATATTGTAATAATGATTATAAGATACTCTAAAGTGAGTTCCACGAAAAAATTTTATAAAAGTCCACTTTTCTAGCATAATTTGTGTATATACTTATTTTATACATGAAAAAATATATATAGCAAAAATCATATTAGAATATCTTATAATTAGTATTTAAGTATACTTAAAATGATAAAGAGATATAAAATAGTAGTTTAAATGATATATAGCTCGTCTCGATGCATTTGGCATTGGCAATGAGTAATATAACTTTGGGTCCTTCTTCTCGGCTTGGCATGGACAGAACGAACGCAGGGGGGCCCGGCAGATGCCCTGACGTGCACCGACGACCCTGCAGTGGGTGGGTCAACAGTCCAACTCCCTCTGTATTCGTCCATCATCTCTCAACTTGTCACGCAAGTCATTCATGTGACTCATTCCATGGCTGCCATGCCTGCCACTGCATGCGCGCAGGTTCGTCGAGGTGATGGCGCCAGTCTTCTCGAGGGATGCTTGGAGATGCGTGTGGCATATGATCCAGGTAGGCGTCAGAGCAGAGGACCGTTCATTTTTCCCCTGCTAGCTTGGACACGCACACACAAACACAATTATCACAGGCTCAGGCTAAATAAATCGAGGCCATTAACTTACCTGAATCGAACGAACGAACCGACCTGATTTTGCAGAATGACCTGGTTCATGGATGGGGCCTCGACTTCAATTTCTGGAGATGCGTCGATGTAAGTCGTCCAATATTAATAGGTCGTACATTGATCCAATCAACAGCACTTATACATATATATACAAATAAAACCTTGAACTGGCAGGATCCTGAAGAGCAGATAGGCGTCGTGGACGCGCAGTACGTGGCTCATCGTGGAGTTCCCACGCTAATAGGCCAGGTAATTCTAACAATTGTGCCATTTTTTTTCGAAGGCTTTTTTTTTTGATAAATTAATTTGGTGAATCAATTTATTCTCGCAATTTGAAAGCTCTCTCCTTTGTCTCTCTCTCCACTGCAGGGTAATGGAGAACAACAAGGAAGCAGTGAAAAGGTATAATATATATTTCTCCTCTCTCTCCAATAAGTTAACAATTAATTGATAGTGCTTAGCTAACTCCTCGTTCAAGTCTAGCGTTTGATCACATCTCATAACAAATGTTTAAAGAAGAGGAATCGTTTACTTGAACTAGTATAATTAATATGTTGTCTACCTGTTGGTGTCGGTACCAGGTGAGAGCCCGTCAATGGGGCGAGATGCACGCCTTCGACGTGAGAATCGCCAACGCCGACAAGGACATTGCCAACGCCACGGCAGCAGATCATCGTTCAATAGGGACATTAAACAATGCAACTAGAAGTTGATTAAATTAACCAGATGCATGGGCTTACAAAAAAATGGTGTAGTTTAATAGGGACATTTATAATAATAATAATAATAATAATAATAATAATAATAATAATAGAGACATACATGGTTAAGACTGAAAAGAGCATGAGATTCTTTAGGTAGCAGCAAACTGCTGGACCCAAGCACTTGCATAGGGTGGTGTCCATGCACAAGACTCAGGGTCTTCTAGTACATTTATGAAATAACAAAGGAAATAACAACACACTGAGAGACTTTATTACCGTGAATAATGAAGTTTAAAGAAGTGCGGAAAAGAATGTTACTGCCATTGGAGGCACGTGGGCCCTCTAATTTATATCTATCTAAGGGTAGCAGTTAATGATGTAATAGACGTCTCCTGGCTTCACGCATGTCTTCTTTGTGTCTTGAACTATTGCATCCTTTAACAACCGTTGCGTCTCGTTGTAACGTTCGTTAACTGCTCACACATGTTCAATTCAACTTACATGTCCGTTAACTGCTCTCACATGTTCAATTCAACTTACACGTGATAGGGGATGTGATGATTGAGGTTTTGAATAAGACTACCTTTGTATTTTGGATTTGGATCTTTTTCATATTTCAAAATAGTGAAAAAGTCAAATAAGACACAGGCTTCTAAAGCCACCAGATTAGCTGCTGCACCAGGTGCATTTCCCCAAGGATGTCCTAAAGTTCCTCCACCAAGTCACGACTTCAACCAGTTATTATCCCTTACTTGTTGGTTGGGGAAGTTGATTATTACTCTTTGCTGATCATCAATAGGTGTAACTCATCAATGACTAGAATATTAAATAATCATATCTCTCTCTAGTTGGAAGCGTAACCAGGTTTAATGGGCCTATTAGGGTACTAGATGGGCCTTGGCTGAATGGGTCTAGATGAAATTCTATTTTAACTTCTCTTGACTGAAAATATTGACCTAATTAAGGATCCTCATCAAGTAGCCCTCAAACAATTAAGTAAATAAAATATTTTTCTTATGGCTTCTTGCTTGAAACAAGTTTCAAGAAGGCATTTCTCTCATCATACAAGTCATTTAATGTGGATGTGGGAGAGAGTGGTTTTCTCCTCTGGTCAAACCGCTCGTCCTATTTAAACATTCGCTATTTTACTGTTACAAGTAGGGAAGCTCGTAAGGTAACAGGTATAAAAGATTCTCTAAGTTTTATTAAGTCTTTTCACTATCTATTCCGCAACCTCCACCTCCAAACCTTTCATATTCCTCAAGACATTTTTCCCCACCTTTCATCTCTTTCAAGTTCTTTTGACCTCGTCGATGACATTGGAGCAAATCCATTCTTTCTGAGGAGCATATCCAACTGCTCGAGGATCAAGACTACATTCCGACGGAAGCTTTGATTGGATGGAATTCGACTGGTGATGATATTGAACCAACCCAATCCAGGTCACATCCCTTTATTTAGATCTTTCATTTACCCTGGTTTTCGTTTAACCCAAAGTGGTTTCTTAGCCAATGTTACGTTTTTGAACATTATAACCTTGAATTTGTCCACTTTGGTCCAAATTCTATCTTAATTCTTAGTGTTTTTGCACATCTCTGTGAAGCTTTTGTTGGCATTCCCCCTTCTATGCACCATTTCCGCCATTTCTATCAAATTATCCCCAAATAATAGGAATCAAGATTTATGTGGTAGTGTTTATTTCAAGCTTTATGACAATACCACTTACTAGTACCCTACTATCCCAAGTAAGGATTCATGGTGTGATTACCACAATGAGTTGTTTTATTTGATCTGCTAGAAGGATGGAGAAAAGGAGAAATCCTAACTGCTAAGGAGAAAAGAGTGATTAGTCTTATAGCAACCTTGGTGAGGATCGGTCTTACTAGTCATAAGATTGTTCATGACTTCCTCAAGAATAGGGTTAGCCCTTTGAAAAAGAGGGTTCATTTGGCACTTGACATAAAGGAGTATGTTGTGGTTATAGACCAAACAGAGAGGTGTATTGGGGAGTTAGGTGAGATGTCCCTCTCCCTATGCTGGCATCACGTATATATCTCCTATCGAGGAGCGTCTTTACAAGAATGCCCTTCTGGGCATTTATATCATCACACATGCCTCACTCGATGCTTACACCTTTCTAACAGACCGGTTGGGTTTAGGTGAGGGCCACCCTTACAACAGGAGTCTCTCATGGTGAAAGGCTTCACAGGCCGAAGCCATGTTGCCGAGCCCTTTGGCCCCCTCTGTCCTTACGGCCTGTGACATACTGTAGATGAAGATGCAGGTGTGTAGTACAGACGTGTCTCGGCGAGGCGTCGAAGTCATCTGCGGTCTTGGAGCCATCCCTCGTGGTGGCACAGCTATCGGCGGGGCCGAAGGCGTGGAACGTGCGAGGCGTGGCGTCAAGACTCCGCTTGGCGCGGGGCGGACCAAGCCTTCCCGTGCAACTCTGTTGATGGGGTGAGTCATTGCTTGGTCCGGAGTCATCACGCCCGACAGCGACACATTTCGGGACGGTGCCTGAATTGTTGGCGTGAGGCGCGCGGAGTGCTGAAAAGACTGGGGCGGGCTGCTGCGGTCGTACGCACGGTCCCGAGGGAGGGGTACACGCGGCGCCGCGTGGTTGGTGCATCGTGGGATGTCAGCGGTCACACGACCGCGAGCCCGCGTCCATTCCCGAGAGAGGTGGGACACGTGGCGAATCGGGATGTCGATGGTTGCCCTCCCCGATCGTGGGGAGGCGAATCGACGGGGGCTCCCGCCGATGGCGCTCCCGATCGGGGGGATGTGGAGGGTCTTCATAAAGGGTTATTCGCTGGCACGCGGACGTGTCCCTCGCCCGTGCACCTTGGTCCGGTTGTTCTTTCCTGTTGCACGAAATCCGCACGTCTCCTGCTCCTTCAACCCTCCGCTTGAGAAGAAGGATGGCAAGCCACGGAGATTCCGGTCACCGGCTTAGCCGCAGCGCCTCGTCGAGCCAGCGCAGTGTGACGCCACCACCAGCGGAGTTCGCCCTGGTGGCTCGCAAGCCGTCGCAAGCCCAGAAGCGGTACGACTCCATGCGGAGCTCGCAAGGGCACTGCTTCGGTGCTAGGGTGGAGCCGCGCTACGAAAGAGACGATCGAGGCCCTTCTGCGGGAGAATAAGATAGAAGAGCGCGCAGGAGCTCGCCTACTTGCCCGCGACGAAGTGGAGCCTCACCTTGAGGAGTCGGAGGCGATTGTCTTCGCTGCATTTTTTTGAGGCTGGGCTCTGGATGCCCTCAACGCTCTTCGTAGGCTAGGTCCTGGAAGCTTACGGATTGGAGTTGGCGCAGTTGACCCTGAACGCGATAGTTCGGTTGGCTGTGTTCACCTGGGCGGTCCGGGTGGAAGGTGCTCGTCCCCGTGCGAGCTTGTTCGCTCTTCTTCACGATGCGCGCTATCAGCCGAAGAAGGTCGAAGGAGGGGCACTGTCTAATTTTGGCAGTGTCCACTTCGTGGTGAGGTCGGGTTGCGTGAAGCTGTTCTCCGCTCTAGCGACGCGGGATAGGTGGGAGTCCGGCTGGATGAGGCAGTGGTTCTACTACCATGTGACGCCTACCAGCAACCTTCGGTGCCGGGGTCAGCTAATAGCTTTCAGCTGTTGTCCGGGAGTGGAGCTGGAGGGCAGCGATCGACGGCAGGCACGTAGACTCGCCGGTGTCGCCCTCCGGTTCAACATGCGTGATCTCGCCGAGGAGTTCACAATGTGTGGGGTGTCGTCTCTATTCGGCCGGTGGAAATATGAGTGAGATCACTGCCAGCCGGATGGCGTCCACCCCACAGTGTCTTCTCTGCAGCGACCCCCCGGTCGTGGTAAGTACTTCGATCGTGCTGCCTTTACATATGTAGCTGTTTTGTGAACGGAGTAGCGGTTGGCATGTAGTGCTTTCACTGGAAGAAGCGGAGCGTGCAGTAGAGGCCTTCTTGGGGCCATACACGGCGAAGGAGCACGCGCTACGCGAAGCCGCGACCGAGCCTGTGAAGCTAGGATGGATAAATCGGGTGTGCGAGTTCCTAGGCCTCGCCATACCGGAACGCGTGGCGCCGGTGCGGAGTCTGACTCACCGCCGCGATGACGCCGGTGAAGTGGTGGCGTCTCCCCGGTGGCGGAGGGCTCGGTCCAGGGCCGCCGTCTCTAACCCGCCGCCAAATTGGTGGCAAGCACCGCTGGTTCGGAGGATGTGTCTGGTGGTGGGTCCGAGCATGCCAGCTCGGGGGGTCGCACGGCCCCCAGCGAGGACTTAGGCGGTGGTGGGGCGGGGCTCGGTAGTGACGTCATCGAGGACGAGGCTGAGTCGCCTATGCCAGCCGATGAGGACCTGCCTCCTGCGCCCTTGTCGTCCCTGGCGGCCACCACAGACCTCCGCCTGCTCCAGTGTAACATCCTGTTTTTCTGAGATTTTTAAAGCTTGGAATTTAAAAATGAATTTTTTGGAATTTTCTGAATTTAATTCAAGCTTTAAATGAATTTTTAGAATTTTCAAAGATTTAATATGATTAAAATAAACATTAACATAAGTTGAAAATATTTTATTTGTGTTCTTCAGATCTCAAGGAATTTTCTGGTATTGTTGGTGAATTTTTGGGATTTATTTGCTATTTTTTAGAGTTTTTTGAAGTTTATTTGAATTTCTGGAAAAAGAAAAGAAAAGAAATAAAACCCGCCGCCGATCTCCTCTCTCTCCACGCGTCGCCCACCTCTCCGCGTCGCCGCCGTCTCCGCTTCCCGCTTCCCGACCGACCGCCGATCCGCCCCGCGACACGTGTCGCGTATCCGAGCCAACCCCGCCGCGCCCGCGCCGCAAACCCTAACCCCGCGCGTCGCTCGCGTCGTTGGATGCGCCACGTGGTGGCACCAGCAGCGTCCCCTCCCGGCCCGCTCGATGCCGCCGGATCACGCCACGTGGCGCGCCGGAATCGCCCAATCTTAATCCGTTCGCACCGGACCGTAACCGATTGGAGCTCCTCGGTTCGTGTGTTAAAATCCGCCGACGCTCCTCGGTTCACGTGCCTTGCCCTCGCCCTCGCCGTCGCCTCCGCCGCCGCCGCTCCTCGCCCGTTCCCGCGCCGCGCCACCGCCGGAGCCGCTCCGTCGCCGCCCGTGCCGCGTCTCCGCCGTCCCCCGAGGTCGCCGGAGCACCAGCCGTCGCCGCATCACCGCCGGTGAGCACCTCCGCGCCGTTCTCGCCCGCGTCGCCTCCGGTCGCCGATGTCGCCTCCCCGTCGCTAGACCCCTCCGTTCGCCGCTCGCCGCTCGCGTCTGCGCGCGCGCCGCCACGCGTCGCCGCCGCTCCGCTCACGCCGCCACGCGCCGCCGATCCGCCGCCGCCGATCCGCCGCCGCCGCGCCGCGCGCTCAATCCTCGCCGTCGCTCCAGATCTGGACCGAAGGTCCAGATCGCGCCGCGTAGCCGCACCCCCCGCCGTCGGATCCCCGCCGTCGCGCCACGCCGTGCCACGTCAGCCCTAGCTGACGTGGCATCCCACGTGGCATGCCACATCAGTGCCACGTCAGCCGAGACCGCCCCCTGGTGCCACGTGGCAGCCACGTCACCACCCCGCCGCCGCGTCAACACCCCTCTCTCCGCGTGTACTGTTCCGTGCGCCGGGTTCACGGTGGACCGGTAATCCCGTGGACCGGGTTCACAGCAAAGTGCACTTTTCGAATTTCCCGAATTAATTTTCCGAGAGCCCGTTCTCCTCCGTCCTAGCTCCGATTGACTCCGTTCTTTTTTCTAAATTCATCTAAAATCGAGCTCTAGCTGTTGGTTCTGGTTTTGTGAATTTTGGAGTTCATTTGCTTATCATTTTATGTGTTTCCTTATTTTCGGTCGTTTTCTCTCTCGTTAGATTCGGATTCCGGAGGAGCAGGTTTCGCGCCCGAAGACCAGGAGTACCCCGCTGAGCATAACGAAGGCAAGTCGTGTCCTTTGATCATGTTGAACCCAGTTTTGTACTCTATTATTTAATTATTTTGTTTTAAATTACATCGCATTGCTATTTTTATTCAAACCTTTGCACTGGTAGTTATCGTCCCAATTGAGATTATACCTCCTTGATACTTTGGAATACCATGATGCCATTGTCACCATAGGTTGGGTAATTTATTAGTGATGCTAGATTATTTGTCATATGGGTTGGTACGATTAGACTGCTTAGTTGGCTTATAGTTACGATTGATCTCATCAATACATGTTAATTATTAATTTGACTTAATGACATATGGAACTGTGGTTGGTGCCACGTGTATTAAAATTTGTGCCACGTCATTGGTGTGACGTTGGCTTGGTTATACAAATTGGTTTTCACTCGGGCGAGTGATCGTGCAGTAAAGGGGGAGATGCAGTTGCACTTCGGGGATGTGGTAGCCTCGCCCGGGTAATGTTAAGGACTTAACTTTGTGCGCCATTGATCTGAGCTTAATCGTGCAAACCACATGTCTATTATGGGATGGACCTGGCTGACTAATTTGTAATATTTCAACTCAATTCTGCCATTGTGATGGACATGGTTGCTGATTTCCATGTGGCGCAAGGGGGGGTGTGATGCGAAACCCTAGCGGGTAGGATTGTGTTGAGGTAGAGCATTGTAAAGGCCTTGTTGTGATTTCCTGAGATCGAGGCTAATCACATCATGTGGGTACAGTTGTGCAACCTCTGCAGAGTGTAAAACTATTCGAATAGCCGCGTCCTCGGTCATGGACATTGCTCGGGGATTTCACACGAGGGTTAGTGTTTCACTTATAACTTGGTGGTTTAGGTTGGGAGTGGACAGGTAGTTCACTGTTGGTGTAACTTGTGAATTGGTGTTCACAAGTGGTTCATGTTTATTCCTTTGATTATCTATTATTACTGTTTTCAGTTAACTTTCGCTTTCAAGTTATTTATTATATTTCTTTATGAAATGCCTTTATGCAAATTAACCTTTCAGCCCTCCTTTGGTAAGCCTTGCATATTATATATTGCATTCATTTGTTACAAACGACTTGCTGAGTACCAATGTACTCACGGCTTTACGCCTATGTTGCTCAGTTGAGGGAGAGGAGTACTATCAGCAGGAGGTGCCAGAAGGAGAGTACTACGACGACTTCACGGATTAGGCTTCGTTCTCCACTCGATAGCCTGTGGCTTGTCGATTGGTCGCTACGCTTTATTTTGGATTTTCGCTGCTATTTTCTTAAGCCCTTCTGGCTAGAGTTATTGTAAGCTTGGCCATAAGGTCGTACCTTTGATATTTTATCGATATTCGCGTTTTCCTTTATTATTATCGTGTGTATGACTGTGATGACATCTATGTTTGACTGTGTGCACTAGCGTGATCTGGACTAGTGCGGTTTACGGAGAGACCGAATTTGCATATTCGGGTCTCGGCAGAGATGGTATCGAGCCATATCGATCGTAGAGGACGAAGCCCTAGTTAGATTGGTTGATAGCCCAAAAATTTATTTTCTAAATCAAACCAACTAAATTTGATATTTAGTAATATCTCTATCTTCTTACCTCATTCTTAAGGATTCTTGTCTCTCGCCCCAACTCTCGCAAAATTTGTTTTCCTAAAGTTATAAACTGATCTTTCCTTTATAAATGCATTAGATGTCCCAAACTTCTTACAGCCCGACAGGAGGATGGAGATCACTGCTACGCATTCTGTTGCGGAGCCTCGAAATGAAGAGATTGCCCATCTACCTCACCAAGGATGAGAAGCATAAGGGTCAACGCATCGGGAGCATCTCCAGGCTATACTTCACCACCCGAGTTGGCAAGCAGGTGCTACACCACAGCTTCAAGAATGCCGGTGCCAGTGGAGAGATGTCAGCACAAGGAGTTGCGCACAAAGCCATCCGTCGACTTTGCAAGCTATACAAGATCAACATGGCCAGACTCGTCCGGAAGTTTAAGGAGCAGTACGGAGTCACCCCGAGACTACCAGAGCCAGTCTGGGAGAAGCCCCGACCGTAGTCGCCAGTACCTCTACCGTCGCCTACACCGCCGAGCCCGGAGCAGAGACGTCGTATCACCAGAGATCGTCGAGCTTACCTCAGCCGGTTCACCCCAGCCCCAGTCAGAGAGCAGTCGCTGCCAATCCGCAACTCGTGGGTTATCTACAGCGATTCTGAGGACGATAGCTGTGTACCCTATTTGTCAGGACCCGAGTGGGAGCCTTCCGAGTAGATAGTGCGAGTAGACACGTTGGATTTTATTTGCAGTTGTGTGTGATGTGAGCTACAAATATTGCCTTAAAAGCATTATATTGCGATCATGTCAAACTTTTAATGGAGTTTATTTTTTGTTCAGTTTCTTTGTTAGCCTTTTTGGCTAAGTGTTTGTTTAGTTTAGGTTTCCATTAAGCAAAACCCCCTTAGACGCATTTACCTCTTATCTATGCTTTTCCCTCTCGTCTTTTTTACCTTTGGTCATCCAGATTGTTTTTTTTCAGAGCAAGATGGTTGATACTAGAACTCCTCCGGCCCGCAATCAGCGAACCAGACCAGAGAGCAGTCTTTGCGCGGCGGTGCCACCTACCTTGGATCCCGCCTCGCCGCTTTTGGTGGCCGGACTCGGATGATGCGAGACCATGATGCAGAGTATGCAGACTATGATGCAGCGACAGCACCAGGAGCCAGTACCACCACCAGCACCTCGTCAGCAGTCCAGCTATGCAGAGTTCATGAGGACGAGACCGCCTGTTTTCTCCAGTTCGTCAGAGCCTTTGGAGGCCGACGATTGGGTCCGTTCAGTTGAGAAGAAACTGAACTTAGCTCAGTGCACCGACAGAGAGAAGGTATTATATGCAGCACATCAGCTTGAGGGACCAGCAGCAGAGTGGTGGGAGAACTACTGTGCCGCCCATGAGAACCAGAACAACATCACTTGGAAGGAGTTCGCCAAGGCCTTCCATACTGCCCATGTCATGGATGGAGTGGTCGAGATGAAGAAGGATGAGTTCCGGGAGTTCCAGCAGAGGAACCTGTCAGTGAGTGAATATCTCAATAAATTCACTCAGTTGGCTCGCTACGCGCCAGAGGATGTAGCGTCAGATGCAGCTCGCCAGAAGAGGTTCAAGAAAGGCTTGAACCCAACTTTGAAGGTACAAGTCGTAGGCTACGACTATGCCAGTTTTCAGCAGTTGGTGGACAAGGCCATTCTCATTGAGGAGAGTCGCCGCGAGCTCGAGGAGTCTCGCAAGAGGAGGTTGATCCAGCAGGGGTCACAGTCACACCATCCCGAAGCCTCGTTTTGGTTCCTACCGGCTGCACGAGTGCCACAAGAGCAAAGCACTGTCCTCGGCTTCAGGACCCCAGCTGCATAATCGCGCCAATTTGGGCCAGACTGCGCCCTAGTGGTTCCAAAGTGGTCGCAGCAGCAGAAGAACGATGGTCAGGCGTCGTCACTTGCTTCAAGTGTCATGAGGTGGGACACTATGCGAGCAAGTGCCCTCGTGAGGCGCCCCGACGCCGGCCGCCGACTTGGGAGCCACACCCGGTCGTACTCCTACCCCAGGAGCAGGACGAGGAGCACCCCCGGCATCAGGACAGGCCAGCAGGACGCCGGTGGTGAGAGGTCAGGTGAACCACGTCACCGTAGAGGATGCCCAGGCAGCACCAGACGTTGTGATCGGTACGTTCCTAGTACATTGATTCGCCACGATTTTATTTGATTCTGGAGCTTCGCATTCGTTTGTTTCTCGGAGTTTTGCTTTAAAGCAACAATTGAAAACTGTTGCTCTTGGATCTGTTCTTTTAATCCAATCCCCCGGATCCGAGTTGAGATCCAACCTAGGTTGTCCCGGAGTTAGGATAACCATTCAGGGAGTTGAGTTCAGGGCCGACCTGATTTTGTTGGATATGCAGTCCCTAGATGTAATCTTGGGAATGGATTGGCTTCTATAAAGCAGTGATGTTAGATCGTGGGAGCAGAGCAGTGACCTTAACCAATTCAGATGGAGTTAAGGTGCGATTCGCAGCCAGTGAGTGTCAGCCAGAGCCAGTCATGGTTTGCCAGAGCAAGGTGACCCAGTTGGAGGATGTACCAGTTGTCAGGGAGTACCCTGACGTGTTTCCAGATGACCTTCCAGGTATGCCACCAGAGAGGGAGGTTGAGTTTCTGATTGAGCTTGTGCCAGGTACCGCCCCGATTTTCAAGAGACCTTATCGGATGCCAGCCAATGACTTAGCAGAGTTGAAGAAACAAATTTAGGAGCTTTTGGATAAGGGTTATATCAGACCGAGTTCATCTCCGTGGGGAGCGCCAGTGTTGTTCGTCAAGAAGAAGGATGGTAGTCAGCGCATGTGTGTGGACTATAGAGCACTTAATGAGGTCACCGTTAAGAATAAGTACCCGCTGCCCAGGATTGATGACCTGTTTGATCAGCTTAAGGGAGCAGGAGTTTTCTCCAAGATTGATTTGAGGTCAGGATATCATCAGATGAGGATTCGAAAGGAGGACATACCTAAGACAGCCTTCTCGACTCGTTATGGTCTATACGAGTTCACAGTGATGTCATTTGGTTTGACTAATGCTCCAGCATACTGTTAGTGATATGCCCTAGAGGCAACATGGAGATGTTGTATATATCACATACTATGTTTATGATACATTACTTTGTTCCTTGGAATAGACATCATCATTATTGATCAATGAGTATGTGACTTATTCATGAGACTCTTAAATACTAAAATATTGCTATTTCTAAATGATCCTCGATCAGATATCATATGAGGAACAAATATGATTCAAAGACAAATATCAGCATATGTATTGATTGATGATCATGTCTCATGGATCATGGTATGGTGATACCAAATCAATAATATGGACATGTGTTAGTGAACATATGTTGGATAGACTTGCCATGAGACACCGCAGAGATTCCATGTGTCATCGTTGGTCTCAGTAGTGTTTATGTAGAATCCTTAGACTTGAGATCATCATGGTTCCCAACATGAGTAGAAACTTATTTTGGGACTACTAAACACTACTCCGTGAATCGGGTAGTCATAAAAGTAGTCTTCGGATTTGTCATGAAACATGTAGTGGGATGTGAATGATCAAGATAGAATTTGCCCCTCCTTATGGGAGAGATATCTGGGCCTCGATGTAATGGATTATGAAAGTGCATGGCCATGCCAAGGTGATTGAGGAGTCAATCACAAGTTTATAATCCATCACGGAATCGAGAGAGTGATTGAGCTATTAAGAGGATGACACAGTCTCGCCTTGAGCTCAATCTATATCGTGAGGCAAAGGGATTCGTACATGAGAGAACATTACAGAGTTCAGCCTAATATGATCTTTACATATACTTTGGGGTTAATATGTCTTACTAGAGGCCGCTATTAACATGGTGACCGGAAAGGCGTTTCGGGTCACGACCAAGTATACGTGAACCTGCTGTGGTCGCACGCTTAACGGGTTGGAACACCGATTCAATATGATTCGGATATGGGCTCAATTCGGATAAAGATCCGAATAGACTCCTAATGGGCCTTGGTCCGCAAGGCCCACGTGAGGAGGTCTATATATGGAGGCGAGGGGTGAGGGATTCGTCCTGTTAACATCTAGTAAAACCCTAGCCGCCACCTCCCGAGCCAAACCCTAGCTGCTCACGAGTGCTAGTACACTCGCGATCGGCGTTCGGCCCCGGACGTGTGGATACGGTGGAGGCGCTGCTCGTTGCAGTGCTTGATCGGCGTGCGTGGAGGAGACGATCTGTTCGGGACGATCGGCTACTTCCACTACTACCTCGACGCGCGTGATTGGATCGGTTTCAATTCTTCTTCCATTGCACTGCGGCGTCTAAGTGGTAACGATCCATGATCCTTCCTTAGCATGATGTTCTTGGGTGCGCGGTAGAAAAGTTTTGTTTTTCGCTCCGTAGCCTCACGCGTATTCCTTTAGTGGTATCGAGCCATCTTGCTTAGTTTGCAATCTGGATCGAGCGCATATGTTGATATGCGATAGTAGTAGATTGGATCTATTACACCAAATCAGGTAGCACGGGTTGATGAGATCAATCGGTCATAAGGGGTTGAAATAGGTATGAGTTGATAGCATCATAAGGCCAAAAAGATTAGTTCGTGCTTCTTCTTTGATGTACGCGCGACTTGCCCCTACCGGTGGAATCACCATCGGCTAATAGCTGCGCACAATCGATGAGATCGAGCCAACAGATTGAGGTCTTGTGTTGTGGTCTCTCAAGTATACCGATCGCGATGATCAATATGATTGATCTAATGAAAATTGAGACATTTTGAATGGCTCGAATTTGGGTTGATTTGATCGGCTCGATAAGATTTTCATAGCGATTTCATAGATGCGATCTATGTAATTTGACCGACCAGCGGGACTGCCGTGTGTATCCCCCCTTGTATAGCGTCTTGGGTTCACATCGTTAGGTAGAATGCGATTCTACGTCTAACTTGTTTTTGCAGAGAATGATGTGAATAGTATGGCCCTATAGCTTATTTGAATGTATGAGATGTATGTGATGCATGTAACATTCGTTCATGGCCTGCGTGTCATGATTATTTCAGCTATTGTTAGCTGTATATATTGTATTTAACGACCTGCGTGTCGACCTTAATGCTTGAATCTATCTTTGTAATCTTCAATTTCTAGCTATTATAGGTAGTAGCCTAGTTTTGAGGTTACAAGTTTTTAAGCATGGTGGCCTAAAGGAGTGATGTGGAGGATGGAGATCGTCTACACCTACTTGGAGATGGATATCACCATTTTTGGGCCATACTACTTCACAGTTAAATGTGTTTATCTATGATGTTATCTATCTTATTCTTATGCAATGATATATGTGATATGTTGCTTTGGTAGGATAGAATCCCTCTTAAAATTAGGTGTTAATGCCCTTCCATATGTTGCACCAAAAGATAATGATCACCGCATGGTAGGTCTACCAAAGTAGAGTGCCATCGGTTATCATCATCATTTAGGGTAGATGTCGGACATCTACATGCGGAAGTATTTGGTTTACTTAACAAGGTTATCAAAATAGTTTTGGACCTTGGGGCATAGATTGGGGCCGAGGCATACTGATGTCACCCAAAGTAGAGTCACATAGGGATGTGATTAGCAAGGTGTTGCTTACCCATGTTACTAGTTTTCTAGCCGTGATGCCAAAGCTCACTAGGAATTAGTGAAATGAGGATCTTTACCCACTATGTAACTTAGAGAGAGTTTTTGTTGCAAAACTCATAGTGGGAGTCTTTTGCTAAATAGTTTAATAAAAGATGAACATAAACATAGTGCTAAACTTTGCATATTCTTGTGTTGTAGATCATGTCAGCTAACGCCGCATCCAAGATTTTTAATTTGCGATCTGTTCTTGAGAAGAAAAACTCAATGGAACAAACTTTTGGATTGGTATCGAAACTTGAGAATTGTTCTCAAGCAAGAGCGCAAGGAGTATGTCCTTGAGTCTCCTTACCCAAGACTTGCTCGATAATGCTACTGTGGATGCACGGAGAGCTTATGAGAAGCAAACGAATGATTGCCTTGATGTGAGTGTCTCATGCTTGCCACAATGTCCTCTGAGCTTCAAAAGCAATATGAGAACACAGATGCCTACAATATCATTGTGGGGCTACGTGGTATGTTTGAGAACCAAGCAAGGGCTGAGAGATTCAATACTTCAAAGTCCTTATTTGCGTGCAAAGCTTGCGAAGGAATCCTGCCACCCTCATGTGATTAAGATGATTGGCTACATTGAGAGTCCGAAAAGCTTGGTTTTCCCCTTAGCCAAGAGTTGGCTATCGATGTGATTCTCCGTCGCTCCCGAGCTTTGAGCCATTCATAATGAACTTTAACATGAACAACTGGACAAGTCCTGGCCGAGTTGCATGGGATGCTAAAATCTGCGAGGATAGCATTAAGAAAAGCAGCAATCATGTGATGATGATGCAGAAAGGCAAGGGCAAGCCCTATGTCAAGAGAAGCGCGGTCAAAAGAAAGAAAGCTCGATGCGATCGCGAGCGGTTCTAAGGCCAAGAAAGACAAGAAGAGCGATGCTCATCTCGATGCGATTGTTACATCTGTAAGCAATCAGGACATTGGAAAAGGAACTGCCCAAAGTACTTGGAGGATCTTGAGAAGAAGAAGGGAAGTATGACTTCCACTCCAGGTATAAATGTTATAGAAATCAATCTTGCTACTTCTTCCACTAATTCTTGGGTATTTGATACCGGATCGGTTGCTCACATTTGCAAATCGTTGCGGGGGCTAATAAGAAGTAGAAGTTTGAGGAGGAGCGAAGTGGATCTTCGTTGGCAATGGAGCAAAAGTTGCTGCGGTAGCTGTTGGCACCATGCCATTGTCTTTACCTTCAGGATTAGTTTTGGAATTGAATAATTGTTATTGTGTTCCATCTCTTTCAAAGAACATTATTTTTGCTTCATGTTTGCAAGCAGAAGGTTATGACTTTAAATCTATGGACAATGGTTGTTCTCTTTATTTCAAAGATATGTTCTATTGTCATACTCCATTGGTGAATGGGTTATACGTTCTTACTCTTGAAGGGTCACCGGTCTATAACATTAATGCAAAGAGGCAACGTCCGAATGATTTGAATCCCACGTTTATTTGGCATCGCCGCTAGGTCACATAAATGAGAAACGCATGCAGAAGCTCCATAGAGATGGTATTCTCCACTCATTTGATTTTGAATCATTAGAGACATGCGAATCTTGTTTACTTGGCAAGATGACAAAGGCACCTTTCACCGGTCAAGGTGAACGGGCAAATGACTTATTGGCACTCGTACATACTGATGTATGTGGACCAATGAGCTTAATGACTAGAGGTGGTTTTCAAGATTTCATAACTTTTATCGATGACTTTAGTAGATATGGGTATATCTACCGATGAAGCATAAGTCGAATCCTTTGAAAAGTTCAAGGAATTCCAAAATGAAGTGCAAAATCATTTAGGCAAGACAATCAAGTTTCTACGATCCGATCGTGGAGGCGAGTATTTGAGCCATGAGTTTGGCAATCATCTAAAGGATTGTGGAATTGTTCCACAATTGACTCGCCAGAACACCTCAATGGAATGGGGTATCGAACGGAGAAATCGCACCTTATTAGATATGGTGCGCCCATGATGAGCCAAAGTGATCTTCCGTTGTCTTTTTGGGGTACGCTCTTGAAATGGCTGCTCACACTAAACAGGTTCCATCAAAATCGTGAGAAAAGACACCATATGAGATGTGGACAGACAACGCCCTAGCTTGTCTTTTCTTAAGATTTGGGGATGTGAGGCTTATGTAAAACGCGTTTACAATCTGATAAGCTCACTCCTAAATCTGATAAATGCTTCTTTATCGGGTATCCTAAGGAAACAAAAGGATATTACTTTTATAATCGAGGAGAAGGCAAAGTGTTTGTGGCTAAGATGGTGTCTTCTTAGAGAAAGAGTTTCTCTCAAGAAGGGATAGTGGGAGCACAGTGCAACTTGAAGAAATTCAAGAAACACCGATAACGTTTCAGCTCCTACTGTAACCACAACAGATGAACAAACTGTTGAAGAACTGTTGTGGACACACCAAAGACCACGTAGGTCGAAGGTCACGTCGTGCACCGAGAGGTACATGTTCTTGACTACTCAACAACGGGACATATTGTTGTTAGACAACGATGAGCCTAAGACCTATGAAGAAGCAATGGTGGGACGGACTGAGAAATGGCTTGAAGCCATGAGATCCAAATTGAATCCATGCACAGAATCAAGTTTGGAACTTGGTTGATCCACCGATGGTGTTAAAACCATTGAATGCAAATGGGTTTTCAAGAAAAGATAGACATAGATGGAAATGTTCACATCTATAAAGCGCGACAGGCCAAAGGTTTCAAACAAATTCAAGGTGTTGATTATGATGAAACTTTTCGCCTCGTCGCAATGCTAAAGTCTATTCGATCATTCTAGCGATTGCTGCATATTTCGACTATGAAATATGGCAAATGGATGTCAAAACAGCTTTCCTTAATGGAAATCGAGTGAGGATGTGTACATGACACAGCCCACGGGTTTTGTCGATCCGCAATCGCTGGAAAGATATGCAAGCTCCAAAGATCCATTTATGGATTAAAGCAGCATCTCGAGTTGGAACATTCGCTTTGATGAAGTAATCAAAGGGTTTGGTTTCATCAAGAACGAAGAAGAGCCTTGTGTTTACAAAAGGCTAGTGGGAGCGCACTCGTATTTACGGTCTTATATGTGGATGACATATTACCGATCGGAAATGACATTCCTTTGCTCGAATCTGTTAAGTCTTCATTAAAAATAGTTTCTCTATGAAAGACTTAGGAGAGGCAGCATATATTCAGGCATCAAGATCTATAGAGATAGATCAAAAGGCTAATTGGATTAAGCCAAGATACGTACATTGACAAGGTGTTGAAAAGGTTCAATATGCATGATTCCAAGAAAGGTTTTCTACCTATGTCACATGGTATAAATCTTAGCAAGAATCAGTGTCCTAGTACACCTGATGAGCGGGATAAAATGAATGCGATTCCATATGCTTCGGCTATTGGGTCCATTATGTATGCCATGCTTTGTACACGCCCGCATGTTTCAGATGCTTTAAGTGCTACGAGTAGATACCAGTCAGATCCAGGTGAAAGTCACTGGATTGTCGTAAAGAACATCTTGAAGTACTTGAGAAGAACTAAAGATGTGTTCCTTGTCTATGGAGGTGAGGAAGAGCTCGTTGTAAATGGTTACACCGATGCTAGCTTCCAAACCGACAAAGATGATTTTAGATCGCAACTGATTTGTGTTCGCTGAATGGCGGTGCGGTAAGTGGAAGAGTTCCAAGCAAAGCAGATGGTTGCCGATTCTACAACGAAGCC
This sequence comes from Melocanna baccifera, assembly GCA_036346265.1. Classification (NCBI taxonomy): domain Eukaryota; kingdom Viridiplantae; phylum Streptophyta; class Magnoliopsida; order Poales; family Poaceae; genus Melocanna; species Melocanna baccifera. The sequence continues at coordinate 97,809 of JAYEVJ010000315.1, forward strand.
GAGTACATAGCAGCTTTCAAGCCGCCAAAGAGGCTGTTTGGATCAAGAAATTTATTTCTGAGCTTGGTGTGATGGCTAGTGCCTCCAGCCCAATGGACCTCTACTGTGACAATAGTGGGGCCATTGCGCAAGCCAAGGAGCCTAGATCGCACTAAGTTCAAGCACATTTTACGCGATTTCATCTCATTCGCGAGATAGTGGAGAGAGGCGATGTGAAGATATGCAAAGTACAAACGGATTTGAACATTGCAGATCCGTTGACAAAGCCGCTTCCCACCAAAGCATGAGGCTCACACTAGGCAATGGGTATTAGATACCTACATGGTTGACTCTAGTGCAAGTGGGAGATCATAGTGATATGCCCTAGAGGCAACATGGAGATGTTGTATATATCACATACTATGTTTATGATACATTACTTTGTTCCTTGGAATAGACATCATCATTATTGATCAATGAGTATGTGACTTATTCATGAGACTCTTAAATACTAAAATGTTGCTATTTCTAAATGATCCTCGATCGTATATCATATGAGGAACAAATATGATTCAAAGACAAAGATCAGCATATGTATTGATTGATGATCATGTCTCATGGATCATGGTATGGTGATACCAAATCAATAATATGGACATGTGTTAGTGAACATATGTTGGATAGACTGCCATGAGACATCGCAGAGATTCCATGTGTCATCGCTGGTCTCGAGTAGTATTTATGTAGAATCCTTAGACTTGAGATCATCATGGTTCCCAACATGAGTAGTAGCTTATTTTGGGACTACTAAACACTACTCCGTGCTCGGGTAGTCATAAAAGTAGTCTTGGATTTGCCATGAAACATGTAGTGGGATGTGAATGATCAAGATAGAATTTGCCCTCCTTATGGGAGAGATATCTCTGGGCCCTCGATGTAATGGATTATGAAAGTGCATGGCCATGCCAAGGTGATTGAGGAGTCAATCACAAGTTTATAATCCATCACGGAAAAAGAGAGTGATTGAGCTATTAAGAGGATGACACAGTCTCGCCTTGAGCTCAATCTATATCGTGAGGCAAAGGGATTCGTACATGAGAGAACATTACAGTTCAATTGATATGATCTTTACATATACTTTGGGGTTAATATGTCTTACTAGAGGTCGCTATTAACATGGTGACCGAAAGGCATTTCCGGTCACGACCAAATATACGTGAACCTCATAGGGTCGCACGCTTAACGGGTTGGAACACCGATTCGAATATGATTCGGATATGGGCTCAATTCGGATAAAGATCCAATAGACTCCTAATGGGCCTTGGTCCGCAAGGCCCACGTGAGGAGGTCTATATATATGGAGGCGAGGGGCTGAGAGGATTCGCCCCGTTAACATCTAGCAAAACCCTAGCCGCCACCTCCCGAGCCAAACCCTAGCCGCTCACGAGTGCTAGTACACTCGCGATCGGCGCCCACCCCGGACGTGTGGATACCGGTGGAGGCGCCGCTCGTTGTAAATCTCGATCGGCGTGCGTGGAGGAGACGATCCGTCGGACGATCGGCTACTTCCACTACTACTCTCGACGCGTGATTGGATCGGTTTCAATTCTTCTTCACGCACAAGCGCGCCTAAGTGGTAACGATCCATGATTCTTCCTTAGCATGATGTTCTTGGGTGCGCGGTAGAAAAGTTTTGTTTTCTCGCCGTAGCTTCACGCGTATTCCTTTACATACTTCATGTATTTGATGAATAAGGTGTTTGTGGAATATTTGGACAAGTTTGTCGTTGTGTTCATTGACGACATTTTGATATATTCCAAGAATGAGGAGGAACATCAGGAGCACTTGAGATTAGCATTGCAGAAATTGAGGGATAATCACTGTATGCAAAGTTCAAGAAATGTGAGTTTTGATGAAGAAAGTCGCTTTCTAGGGCATGTGTTGACAGCAGAATGAGTCAGCTTGACCCTGTGGAAGGTGAGGACGTTTTGGATTGGCAAACACACCACTTCAGCTACCTGTGTCAAGAGTTTTCTCGGGTATGGTAGTGATGAGTGGGTGGCCCGATCTTCCGATGAGAAGGATAAGTTCGATTTGATATGACGTTGACGAAGAGGCTACTTGACCGAGACGACCAAGTCCGCCCCGCAATCGCTACACCACACCCTAGTCGCTATCAACCGTGCAAGAACGCGTTGACTGAACACGAGGTTCAATTCCTGCAAGCAATCAAGAACAAGCAAGAACAAGATAAAGAGCAATCTGAATATTGCATATATGAATGAAGAACACAAAGGGTTGAGGCTCGCAATCGCAGCTTGTGGGTCTAGTCGACACAAGAACACACGACGAAGTTTCACGGTGGAAAACTAATCTAAACAAGCCTGCGTTACATGGCCAAATGAGCCTCTATTTATAGGGACACGCAGGTCCTTGCATATGGAAAGTTCTCAATACATGGAAAGTATTCAAATCATAGCTGATTCTATCTCTGTTTCCAAAACCGAAGATTGTTTCGTTGATTGCGTTGCACACAAAAGGAATTTTGGGATGGGGCCAGATCCGTTGGAAAGAGGACAAAATAAGCTTTCCATGCTGTACTCACACATTCTATTTGGACTCTTGATGCGAAATTTATGAGCATTTAAAGTTGGTCCTGTCAGGCTGAGTCAGCGTCGGTTTGTTTTGATGATTCCAATGCGCACAGAATGAATTTGGAGGTGGGGCCAAATCCCTTAGAAAGTGGACGAGCTCTTCTTTCTTTGCTGTACTTGCACACCTCAAAATGAGTTTTTATGCAAAAGTTATGCACATTTGAAGTCCGACCTGTCAGGCTGACTCCGAATTGATCCGCAGGCCGAATTGAATTCTAAAATGCGTCCCACTTGAACTCTTCCTTGAATTGATCCAAAAGTAACATGGTGACCTTGAGCAAGAGTTGGGGAAGGTGTTGACTTGGTCTTGATATATTGGTCAGCTTCCCTTTTGGTGGACCCCAACCACGAGCGCATAGCGTTGATGCAATCCTCCTTATACAGCTAGACAAAAAAACATTTTCACCTTTAGATAGCATCATATTCTCAATTAAAATAAATTGAAGCCGAAGAAACGAATTCACCATTTGTTTATTTTTGGGAGCTTTGGTTGTATGAGTATGTGGAATGGTCACATCATCCTCCCCTTCTTGACAGAAAACCGTCCTCGGTTTTAATAGATATGTGGTCTCACGTATTGCATGATCTTGATCATAAATCTCGGTACATGACAAAGAACGCAACAAATTGTGATATGTAATATCATAAGTTCTTTATCAAACAAAGTAAACTCTTTTAGAAACGATTGTACCTGATTGGTAGTATTATCACTAGATGGCGATGTTCTTCATCTTGCTCCCATTCTTTAGAAAAGGTTGTATTGGATCGTGACTTGATATTGATGATCTCAATGAGAGGCAAATTTTTCTACAAAATAGGGAAATGGTTGTGTTGTATGGAAGCAGCCCACAACACTCCCCTTCTTGAAAGGTTTCAGAGCTTACAAACAGCAGAGATAAACTAGAAATAATAAGATTAGTGCCATTAGTTTTTTCTACATGATTATGTTCCTCCTCCAAAGTTGAACCTTTCAGTTCTGAATTTATCCAAATTCGATGAACCATATAATTTATCTTTTCATCAAACTCGCCTATTAAGTAAAATTTATAACAAAATAATGAAAGCGAATTGGGAATCTCAAATAACTTCTTTGTTAGACAACTCAGTTCACAAGGATGATCAATCTCAATATAACCTAAAGTGTGCGAAGAAGAAATCTCATTCACTTATCTATAGCATGGATCAATTGCATATTGACAAAATCAAAACCATTTATTTCAGTATATGGATTTAAAATTAAAATAGAAGAATCAGTTTTAACTTCTGGTTGTGGCAAAGATATATGTAAGAAATTAGCACACAACTCATTATCAATACTTAAATCAATGCAATTGGAATTTTGTACTTGAAACATGTGTATATCAAAATTACTTTTCACAATGTTTTGCTCTAATGTAGCATGAACAGTGGACAATAGTTGTTCTTCACAGGCATACTCACCATGAGTGATGATAGCATCATTATATGTACCTTTCTGTCTCTCCTCACATGATGTAGGGGCATCCTTCATCTCATCTTCCTTCTCAAGTAATGGAGTCAGTAGCACAAGTAACTCATTCTTCTCTTCCGCATTGTTCTCAACTTGCTGCAAGTTGTTAGTCACAGAAGAAGGCACAACTACATGTTTGCTCTCATGTGTCCCATTATCAAGTATTCTCAATTCTTTCTCAATCTGACTCTCAATCTTACAAGCAAGTATAAACAAATGAGAGAAAGAATTATATTCTTTGTGAACAAGAATGTCTTGAATTTCCTGATTAAGCCCACTTAAGAATCTATTCTCCGTAGCTTCAGCATGTTCCTCTAAACCACAACGCAATAAACGAGTTTTCAATTCATAATAGTATTCTCTTACAGTTCTACTACCTTGTCGGAAATGTTGCAATCTAGCTAGCAAATAATCAACATGATTTTTAGGAACAAATTCATCTCTCAAAAGTTTCTTCAATGCATTCCAAGTTTGGGGTGCTCTACCATGTTTACCAAGATACTTCCACCAAATTATTGCATTATCACTGAAAACACTAGTGGCAGCTCTAATCTTTTGCCTATCCGACCAATCATAATATTCAAATTCTTTGTCTAATGCTATCTCCCACCAATATAGGCATCAGGATCAAATTTACCAAAGAAAGAATGGAAAAGCATACTTGACTTTAGTTAATGCATCATCATCGCCATTTGGAGATGAACGGTTCAGAGGAAACAGCGCACGCCGAGTAGCTGGGGATGAACGCTTATCAAGGTTCTCAACTCGTTGTTGATGGTGGTGAGGGTCTTATTAAGCCGATCCAACACGTTGTTGGTCTCACTAAAATTCATACTATGTGATCTTAAACCTGTCATGGTTAGTAGAAAACAAGGAAATACACAAGAATTATGTAAGTCCCTATAAACTACTAGGAAGTGGAGCTTGACAAGTCACACATCTCTCAAACTCTTACCAAGCTCTTACAAATTCTTACCAAAGCAAATGTGGTGCAACCGTGGCTGGTTCGTGATAGTCTTGACTTGAGTGATGAGTATAGCGACACGATGCACGTCAAGGCCTGTAATGCTTAGTAGTAGGTGTAGCTTGGAAGGCTCTAGATATGTAGCAATGGAGAACAATCGTTAATTTCAGAAATTGCATAGAATTGAATTATAGTTCGTGATTCAGCACTTAGCCTTATGTTGCTGATCAAAGAAGGATAGATAAAGGCTAAAACAAGTGGATATCAAAGTATAGGAGTGGTAGACACAAGATAATTCAATTGAATGCAATTGGAAGTGGAAAGCACAACTATTAACCCAAAATATTAGAATGTCAGATTTCTGTCCACTGACCAGTTGTCGGTATTTTGGCCGTAACTTTTGTCAGTTGCCTCTTTTTGATGATTCTTTTTCCTGGTTTACTGACGGCTTTTTCTAGAACTTTTCTTTTGGGGCCAACTTCTGAAAACCGACAGAAAAATTCGCACAAAAATCACAAGTGCAAACTGTTGCAGATTCGAAACAGAAATTTGGGTCAACTTTCTCCGCATGTATCTTTTACTTGCTGTATTGGAATGAAGCGAAATTTTGCAAGAAGATGGATAATGAAGTTAAGAATCAAATGGAAGTGGTCTCACTCAAAAAGGATCAACGAATCAAAAGTTATGCTGTTTTTGGTGGCGGCTACACAAGAGGGAGTCTTCTGGCCGAAAATCGGAGTTGTGTTCTCGATGGATTTGGAAGTGGGGATTTTTGTTTTTGGACTTTTATGGGACCAAGAATATGACCAGCAACAAGACAAAGCTAAAACGGACACAAATTCAATTTAGCAAACCAAAACTAACAAATTGAAAGGCACAACGGGTTTGGACAGCGGAAATAACTCTTTTGTAGGGCAATTTTCTGGTTATAGGTATGAAAACAAATCTAAAGGGATAATCTCACCGGCAAACCGTGCTCGATACCAACCGATGAGTGGGTGGCCCGATCTTCCGATGAGAAGGATAAGTTCGATTTGATATGACGTTGACGAAGAGGCTACTTGACCGAGACGACCAAGTCCGCCCCGCAATCGCTACACCACACCCTAGTCGCTATCAACCGTGCAAGAACGCGTTGACCTGAACACGAGGTTCAATTCCTGCAAGCAATCAAGAACAAGCAAGAACAAGATAAAGAGCAATCTGAATATTGCATATATGAATGAAGAACACAAAGGGGTTGAGGCCTCAATCGCAGCTTGTTGGTCTAGTCGACACAAGAACACACGATTTAAGTTTCACGGTGGAAAACTAATCTAAACAAGCTCTGTTACATGGCCAAATGAGCCTCTATTTATAGGGACACGCAGGTCCTTGCATATGGAAAGTTCTCAATACATGGAAAGTATTCAAATCATAGCTGATTCTATCTCTGCTTCCAAAACCAAAGATTGTTTCGTTGATTGCGTTGTACACAAAAGGAATTTTGGGATGGGGCCAGATCCGTTGGAAAGAGGACAAAATAAGCTTTCCATGCTGTACTCACACATTCTATTTGGACTCTTGATGCGAAATTTATGAGCATTTAAAGTTGGTCCTGTCAGCTGAGTCACGGTTTGTTTTGATGATTCCAATGCGCACAGAATGAATTTGGAGGTGGGGCCAAATCCCTTAGAAAGTGGACGAGCTCTTCTTTCTTTGCTGTACTTGCACACCTCAAAATGAGTTTTTATGCAAAAGTTATGCACATTTGAAGTCCGACCTGTCAGGCTGACTCCGAATTGATCCGCAGGCCGAATTGAATTCTAAAATGCGTCCCACTTGAACTCTTCCTTGAATTGATCCAAAAGTAACATGGTGACCTTGAGCAAGAGTTGGGGAAGGTGTTGACTTGGTCTTGATATATTGGTCAGCTTCCCTTTTGGTGGACCCCAACCACGAGCGCATAGCGTTGATGCAATCCTCCTTATACAGCTAGACAAAAAAACATTTTCACCTTTAGATAGCATCATATTCTCAATTAAAATAAATTGAAGCCGAAGAAACGAATTCACCATTTGTTTATTTTTGGGAGCTTTGGTTGTATGAGTATGTGGAATGGTCACATCAGGTAGGATACTACCGTTGCTTTATTGAGGGATTTTCCAGTGTGGCCAGACCCCTCACGCAGTTGCTCAAGAAGGAAAAGAAATTCACTTGGACGCCAGAGTGCGAGAATAGTTTTCAGAAACTTAAGGAGAGTTTGACCACAGCCCCAGTGCTTGTGTTGCCTGATATTAATAAGGATTTTGAGATATTTTGCGATGCCTCTCGCAAAGGTTTGGGTTGTGTCTTGATGCAAGATAAGAGAGTGGTAGCCTATGCCTCACGCCAGTTGAGACCGCATGAGGAGAACTACCCCACTCACGATTTGGAGTTAACAGCCGTAGTGCATACTTTAAAGATTTGGTGTCATTATCTGATGGGTAACAGATGTGAGGTTTACACGGATCATAAGAGTCCAAATACATCTTTACCCACCCGAGCTTAACCTCAGCAGAGGGGTGGTTAGAGCTGATAAAGGATTATAATGTAGGCATACATTATCATCCTGGGAAAGCTAATGTTGTTGCAGATACCTTGAGCAGAAAGGTATACTGCAATTCAGTGATAGTTCGAGATAGTCAGACAGCTTTGCATGAGGAATTTCAGAAGCTTAGCCTTGAGTTGGTTGAGCCAGGATTTTTGGCAGCTATGGAGATGCAGCCTACTTTGATGGTCGATTCGCAAAGCTCACTGATGATGAGGCATTTCAATGGATCAGAAAGAACTTAAGTGAAGGTAAAGAGTCAGGATTTTCAGTGGATGACCAGGGAACCTTGTGGTTCAAGCAGCGTTTGTGTGTGCCCAGTAGGCAAGAGCTAAAGGATGTGTTGTTAAAAGAGGCTCATGAGTCGTTGTATTCGATTCATCCAGGCAGTACCAAGATGTACCAGGACATTAAGGATAAATATTAGTGGCCAAGCATGAAGCGTGAGATCGCTGAGTATGTAGCCCTTTGTGATGTTTGTCAGAAAGTAAAGGCAGAGCATCAGAGACCTGCAGGTTTGCTACAGCCATTGAAAGTTGCCGAGTAGAAGTGGGAAGAAATTGGTATGGACTTCATAGTCGGTCTGCCTAAGACCAAAGAGGGCTATGATTCGATTTGGGTCATTGTGGACCGATTGACCAAGGTTGCTCATTTCATTCCAGTTAAGACAACCTACAGTGGTGACAGATTGACAGAGCTATATATGTCCGTAATTGTCGCTTGCATGGTGTGCCCAAGAAGATCGTGTCGATCGTGCATCGCAGCTTTACCTCTCGCTTTTGGGGTAGTTTCCATAAGGCTATGGAACTCACCAACTTCAAGACAACATATCACCCCGCATGCATGGTCGCAGAGCGAGTAAATCAGATTTTGGAGGACATGTTGAGAGCCCGTGTGCTTGATCATGGTTCCAAGTGGACAATTGCTTGCCTTTTGCAGAGTTCTCGCACAACAACACGCTACTGTGCCGCTTTGTGATGTCACCGCTTGAGGCATTATATGGCAGAAATGCAGACCCTCTCAATTGGAAAGAGACGGGGAAGGTCGTTTTGGTCCGATCGCTTGAAAGAAGCCGAGGATAAGGTCCGCTTGATACAGAAAGGTTGAAAACGCCTGTGCGCATGTAAAAGCTATGCGATACCGACGCCAAGAGCCGAGTTTTGAGCCGATGATTTTGTGTATCTCGTGATCACACCATTCAAGGGTGTGAAGAGGTTTCAGCTAAAAGGGAAGCTTACACCGAGATATGTTGGTCCGCTCAGATTCAAACGCAGGGAGAGGTTGCTTATCGCTTAGAGCTACTCGCGCCCTTCATGGGGTACATGACATCTTCCATGTGTCCCACCAAGAAGTGCTTATGTGTACCAGAGGAGGTTGTGCCGCTTGAGGCCGTTGACTCGCAGGAGGATCTGCTGCATAAAGAGCATCCAGCCAAAATCTTGAAAGTGTCAGAGCGAGTCACCCGGAATAAAGTGGTCCATTTTTGCAAAGTCCAGTGGAGTAACCATTCCGAGGAGGAAGCCACCTGGGAGCGCGAGGAGGATCTCAGAGCGGAGTTCCCGAACCTATTCTCTTAGTTGGCCCTGCATCTCTGGCCTAGATCTCGCTAAGGGGGTAAGGTTTGTAACATCCTATTTTTCTGAGATTTTTAAAGCCTGGAATTTAAAAATGAATTTTCTGGAATTTTCTGAATTTAATTCAAGCTTCAAATGAATTTTCAGAATTTTCAAAGATTTAATATGATTAAAATAAATATTAACATAAGTTGAAAATATTTTATTTGTGTTCTTCAGGTCTCAAGGAATTTTCTGGTATTTTTGGTGAATTTTTGGGATTTATTTGCTATTTTCTAGAGCTTTTAGAAGTTTATTTGAATTTCGAAAAGAAAAGAAAAGAAATAAAACCCCGCTGCCCGATCTCCTCTCTCCTCCACGCTGCCGCTTCATCCCGCGCCCGCCCGCACACAGATTTCGCTCCCGCCGCTTCCTCGCTTTCCAGCCCTTCCGCTTTCTGCCGCGCTCCGTGCCTTGAAGCGGCAGGCACCCGCCGGCGGTGGCAGCCGAGCCGGCGCTAGTCGAGTAAACGCACGGCGCGCCCGCCCCCTACCTTCAAGTGGTGGCGCAGAGCCGGGCGCCAGTCGAGTAGACGCGCGAGCGCTCGCCCCTACCCTTCAAAGTGGTGGCGCGAGCCGCGCCAGTCGGAGTAGATGCGCGAGCGCCCGCCCCTACCTTCAAGTGGTGGCAGTGAGCCGCGCCAGTCGAGTAGACGCGCGAGTGCTCCGCCCCTACCTTCGGCGGTGGTAGCGTGAGCCGGGCGCTTCTAGTCGACTAGACGCGTGAGCACCTCCGCTTGTTCCGCACTCCGCGGAATGCACGGGACAAGCTCGTGCGTCAGAGCTCGCCGGGCGCATGCGCAGGCAAGTCCCAGCAGCGTTTTGTTTATACTCCGCAGAGTGCGTGGGAGGATCAACCACGTCTTGGTTATACTCGAAAAGAGTACGCGTGGTGATGACACCAACGCATGAGCGAGACGTCCGCGTCTTGTTTATACTCAGTAGAGTGCGTAAGGAAAACATCCACGTCTAGTTTGTACTCCGGAGCATACGTGGGACTATCAACCACGACTTGGTTAGGCTCCGGAGGGTACACCAACGTGCGCGCGGGACATCCGCGTCTTGTTTAGACTCAGTAGAGTGCGCAGGGAAAACATCCACGCCTACTTTGTACTGAGCATGCGGGACTATCAACCACGACTTAGTTAGGCTCCGAGGGTACGCCTAACGCCGCTGGGACATACGCTGCCTTGTTTATACTCGTGAGAGTGCGAGGAAAACATCTCTGTTTTATTTATACTCCGTAAAGTGCGCACGGAGGCGCTCCCGCTGCATCTTATTTATACTCCATAGAGTGCGTATGAGGCGACTCGACGCCACGTCTTATTTATACTCCATAGAGTGTGTGCGGAGGCAGACTCGACGCTATGTCTTATTTATACTCCGTACAGTGTGTGTGGAGGTGGACCTCTATGAAGTGCGTGTGCGGAGGTGGATCTCCGTGCAATGCATGTGCGGAGGCAGACCTCCGTGTAGTGCATGTGCAGAGGCGGACCTCCGTGCAGTGCATGTGCGGAGGTGGATCTCCGTGCAGTGCGTGGGAACATCGACCACGTCTTTATACTCCGGATAGTACGCGCGGTGGTGGCACCAATGCGTGCGCGGAACTCCGCATCTTGTTTAGACTCAGTAGAGTGTGTGCGGAGGCAGACCTCGACGTTACGTCTTATTTATACTCCGTAGAGTGCATGCAGAGGCGGACCCCGATGAGAGGTTGTTGAACGGTCGGCTTTATTAATCTCCCGCTTGCACAGGCAAGCGTCTTGTAATAAGCAGGATATGGGTGCCGCCTCATGTTGGCTTTTGCTGGTCTGAACATAGTACCTTCGCAACCTGTCCGCATTCCATGTGTGGCGGAACGTCTACCCTTCAAGTGTGGCGAGGCGGTAAGCTCCGCGCTGTAAAGCTGTCGCAATGATGTATGGGCCTTCCCACTTAGACTCCAACTTGCCGACCGTGTCTGCGCGGAGGGCCATCTTGAGGACAAGGTCCCCCGGCTGGAATGCTCGCGGGTACACGAAGCGGCCACGCATGCGCACCATTTGCCGTGCGTACTTGGCGACGTGTTGGGTGGCATTGACTCACTCCCCATCGAGGAGGTCCAAGGACAATTGGCGCTCTTCTTCTGGTGCCTGGGCGAGGACCTTGCGCGAGCTGGCCTGGATCTCCTCGGGCGTCATCACCTCATCGCCGAAGAGGAGCTTGAACAGCGTGAATCCCGTCGGGCGTGTCGTCGTTGTGCGGAGAGACCAGAGGACGCTGTGGAGCTCGCTTGGCCACTTGCCCTTTGGTAGCCCGATAAGGCGCTTCTTGACTCCGGTAGAGATGTCGTCGTTCGCCTGCTCGACCGCTCCGTTGGACTATGGGTGTCCGACCGAAGCGAATCGGAGCGTGATGCCCATGCTATCGCAGAACTCCTTGAATGGGGCAGAATCGAATTGCAGGTCGTTGTCGGCGATGATCTCCTTGGGCACCCCGAAGCGGCATATGATGTTCTGCCAGAGGAAGCGCTGTACGGCCGCCGAAGTAACCTTGGCTAGCGCCGTAGCCTCTGGCCACCTAGAGAAATACTCCAAAGCGACCACAATGAAGCGCAAGTCTCCTGGGGCCTGAGGTAGAGGTCCCACAACGTCAATGCCCCCACCGTGCCAGCGGCCATATGGGGGGATGGGGTTGAGGTCGGTCGGGGGTCTGTGAATGACCTGGCCTATCCATTGGCAGCCTTGACATCGGCGCACGAGGTCTTGGGCATCAGCAACGGTGGTTGGCCAGTAGAAGCCCTACATGAACACCTTGCCGACGAGCGACCTCGGCGCCAGATGCGAGCCGTAGAGTCCTACATGGATTTCCGTGAGAAGGTGCTTTCCTTCCTCGCGCGAGAGACACCGTAGAAGCGTGCGAGACCCTCTTTGTAGAGCACTGGCCGAGCACTGGAAGGATCTGGCACGGCACTATAGGCAGCGGAGCTCGATGGGGTCGTCAGGCTCGGCGATGCCCTTCAAGAAAGCGTAAACGGGCTGTCGCCAATCACCCAGCTGAGTGATCTGGTGGACGAGGGCCGCCGCGTTGTCCCGCGCGATGGCCGCCGCGACAGACTCGAGAACGCCTCCTTCGGAGTGGGGAGCTATTGGCTGGCAGCCTTTGCAAGAATGTCGGCCTGCTCATTCTCCGCTCGGGGGATGGCCTTGACCGTGACACCCAGGAAATGCCGCTCCTTGGCTCGCACGGCTGCGAGGTATTTGGCGAGCTCAGGGTCCTTAGCCTGATATGACTTGTCCACCTGGCCCGCCACCAGCCGTGAGTCCGTGCGGATGAGAACTCACCGCATGCCCAGAGCTTTTAGCTTCGTGAGGCCGAAAAGTAGCGCCTCGTATTCGACGGTGTTGTTGGTGGCGGGAAATGCAAGGCGCGCCGAGTATAATAGGCGGTGTCGCTCTGGCGTAATGACCACCGCACCCATGCCCGCACCGGAGATGCAGTAGGCTTCGTCAGTGTCGAGCATCCACACCGTGTCCTCTCGCCGGGCGTGGCCGGGTCGAGGAGTCCATCGCGAGGAAGTCCGCAAGGATTTGGGACTTGATTGCTGTACGCGAGGCATGCGTCAAAGAAAAAGGGGCGAGCTCGGTTGCCCACTTACCGATGCGTCCTGTGGCCTCTTTATTGTGCAACATCTCCGCCAGAGGGAACGAGGACACCACGGTGATTGAATGGGCCAGGAAGTAGTGTCGGAGCTTTCTCGAGGCCATGACCAGCGCGTAAGCCAATTTCTCAAGTTCCGTGTACCGCGTCTTGGTGCCTTGGAGGGCTTCTGAGACGAAGTAGATTGGGCGCTGAAGAGCACCCTCCTCGAGAGCGAGGACGGCGCTGACCGCTGTCACTGAGGCCGCGAGGTAGAGCAAGAGGGGAGCCTGTGGTGTCGGGGTGACCAGAGTGGGTAGGCTTGCGAGGTGCCTCTTGAGGTCGTCGAAGGCGCTGGTGCAATCGCTGTCCCAACGAAACCCGTCATAGCCGCTGGGGTCTTGAAAGGGCGTGCCCGCTCCGCCGCTCGACAAAAGCAACTCAACAAGAACCATACGCCAGCCGAGTCTTTGGACTTCCCTTGTCGCTTTGGGCGGCTCCATAGCGAGGATCGTGGTCAACCTTGTCGGGTTGGCTTGATGCGCGCTCGACACCGCAGAAGCCCAAGAGCTTGCCCGCCCGCACGCCGAATACACACTTGTCTGGTTTGAGCTTGATGCCCTTCTTCCTAAGGTTGTCAAAAGTCTCTTGGAGATCTTGGCCGTGAGCGGCCAATTCTTTGGTTTTGATGACTACATTGTCGACGTAAGCCTCCACATTCCTCCCCAGTTGGGAGGTCAGCGCTAGCGCGATGAGCCGGGTGAAGGTTGCGCCGGCATTCTTCAGGCCGAAGGGCATTCTGACAAAGCAATATATCCCTATCGAAGTGATAAAGCTGGTCTTGTCTTCGTCATCCTTGGCCATGTAGATCTGGTGGTAGCCGGAGTAAGTGTCCAAGAAGCTCATGAGTTCGCAGCCGGTGGTAGCGTCGACCAGTTGGTCTACGCGTGGTAAAGGGTAGTCATCCGTCGGGCATGCCTTGTTGAGGGCAGTGAAGTCGATGCATATACGCCAGGCACCGTTAGCTTTCTTCACCAACACCGGGTTGGCCAACCAATCTGGGTGTTAGACCTCACGGATGACTCCAGCCTGCAGGAGCTTCACTACTTCCACCTTGGCTGCTTGCTGCCAGTTGACGACGTACGCCGAAGCCTTTGCCTGACCGACTTAGCATCCTGGCGGACCGCTAGGTTGTGCTCGATGAGGGAGCGGTCCATGCCCTTGATGTCCTCCGGGGACCATGCAAGACGCTTATGTTGTTCCGAGAACCCGAGTAGTTCTTGCTCCACCTCTGGGGGGAAGCCTTCGCCGATGGAGATGACTTGACCGTCGGCCCGGAGAGGTACCCTCTTGACTCCGCGCTCCGGTCGGGGCTTGGGAGTCCACCCCGGGGCGGATGGAGTGTCTGCCTTGAGCTTGCCTGCGAGGGCGTGTACCCTGCGGCGGGGGCTCCTAAGCTCCACACGTCGGGCGAGGTCCTGGTTGCCGAAGATAGTGATGACGCCCCACGGGTTCGGAGCTTCGCATATAAGAAGCCATGATGCGAGACCGCCCAAGGAGATGAGGACGGGTGGCCTGTAATGGCGTTGGCGGGCTTGGGGTGTCCGTGACATCGAAGATGATGTCCTCGCTCCTGACGTTATCGCCCTGGCAAAAGGAGACTTGGAGACATACCTGACCCAATGTGCTTAGCGATTGGCCCCAAAACCTGCAGCGGGCCTCGATGGCTGCAATGACGCCGAGGAATTCCTACGCGTCGAGGGCCTCCGTGAAAAGCACGCTTGCGAACTACCGTCAACATGGACGCGCCTAACATCACATCTCGCAATGTCGGCCGATGAGCGAGGGTCTTGGTGGGGAAACTCCACGCCCCGAGCGTCGGCAGGCGCGAAGGTGACTTCACCCTGGGCTACTCCCGGCCTTGGTTGCTGCGAGGCTCCCGATGAGGAACCTCCGGAGATGATGTTGATAATCTGAACCTGTGGGGGCGTTCGCTGCGGCTGCTGCGGACGGGTCCCCGGCGCGACGGCCGTCAGGGTGTGCGGACTCCAAGCCTCTTGCATGGCCTGCACGGTCCCGCGGAGATCCGCCACCGCCGAGTGCTTGGAGGGCGCTCAGAGGAGTTCTCCACACCGGTGTAGTCAAGCGAGCGCACACCCGACAGGCTTGCCTCGATACCGCGACCACTGCTTGCGCTGCCAAGTTACTCACCATGTATGTGTGGTGGATTCCCGCATCGCTGACTCGGCCCGCATTACTACCGGGGCCGCTCGGTGCTCCTGCACCGGGAGTGAGGATGGTGGTCATACCTCCGTAGGCGCCGATTCTACCTCCCTCCGCCGCCCGACCGGTGCCGTGGTAGTTGGCGGAGTCGATCGCTATGTCGGCGATGGCGGGGTCGGCCGCTGTGTCGGCGATGGCGGGGACGGCCGTTGCGTCGGCGAGGGCGGGGTCGGCCGCTGCGTCGGCGATGGCGGGGTTGGCCGCTGCGTCGATAAGGGTGGGTCGGTCGCTGTGTCGGCGATGGCGGGGTTCGGCCGCTGCGTGGTGAGCGTCGTCGTTCACCTCTGGGACCGCCAATGTCGGAGCCCTGGTGCCGGCGCAAGACCTCACTGTGACCCCTTTTCTCCTCTTCCCCGCCGATGATGTCGGTGCCATCCTTCCTAGATCCTGAGGCTCGCTCCTGTCGTCCCCACGGACGGCGCCAACTGTTGTGGTTACAGACCAAACAAAGAGAAGGCGTAGTGGGGAGTTAGGTGATATGTCCCTCTCCCTATGCTGGCATCACGTATATATCTCCTATCGAGGAGCGTCTTTACAAGAATGCCCTTTTGGGCATTTACGTCATCACACATGCCTCACTCGATGCTTACACCTTTCTAATAGACCGGTTGGGTTTAGGTGAGGGCCACCCCTACAACAGAGTACAATGACTACTAAGGAATTGGAAGTATATTATTCTCCATTTAACTTTATTTTTCTAAGTAGTAGATCTGGTACTTCGAATTTTATTGTTTTTTCTAGTGTTACTAGATGCCCAAGTTCTAGATAGGGCATCCAAAATCTGAATGATACCAAGGATAATTTAGAATCTATCCCATTTGAGAGGCAACCAGATAGCCTCATTAGGGCTTCAATAGCTGTTTGAAATGAACAAATGAAGGCCACTTCAAATTAGAATTTCATATATAAAGCTTTCCTTATTGTAACATCCCATTTTGGGAAAGTCCAAGTGCTTGAGTAAAATTTGAAATTTTGAATTCAAATCAAAGTTCAAACTCAAAACTCAAATTGACATTAAATTCAATTTGAATTCCCAAAAAGAAAAATCCAAAGCCAAGTCACAGTCCGTTTTCTCCCCCTCCTCTGTCCATGGCCTTTGGCCTAGCCCAACCGAACCATGCCACCCCCTCTCCTACGTTGTGCACGCCCAACACGCGCACCGCTCGTGCTGTGCATGCTCCTAGCCCGCACGCCGCATGCATGACTAGCGTTGCCCGTCCCTATGTGCGCCTGTGTGCCCTCATGCTCACCAGCTCTGTGCCGACCTCACCTAGGCTCGACCCTCCTCTCCCTGCTCTCTCCCTTACACCGCATGCCTTCCCGTACTACTTGCCACGCCTGCGTGTCCATGCCTTACGCCTGTGTTCCACGACTTGACTATTGCCCTCTGTGTTATCCTATCACATTAACTCCCTCCACGCATGCCTGCGCCAAGCGTCGACTTAGCCCTCTTGCACCGTGCCACACGAACGCTGACACCCTTAGCGCCACACCTTGAAGTCGCCTAACGGCTACCTTCCCCACCCCTTAGCACCACGCCCCTTGTCCCAATTGTCCCCACCTCGCTCCCCCGCCACCAAAAGCCTCCCATGCCCCTTTCTTCTTCGGCTCTAACCCGCTCCACCACCTGTAACACCCCGGCCCCTTCTCTAAGCCCAAAGTGCTACCACCTACTCTATGCTGCTACCAATTTGAACTTTCACTGCTGGCTTTACGCAATGACTCATTTATTTAAATACCAAACAATCGGAAAAAGACAAAGACTTGATACTCAGCGCATAAACAAGGGGAATAAATATGCAAACTATCAAAAGAAACTCATATGCTAAACAAGGTTAAATAATTCTGGTTATATGTGGAGTGAATGTGCTATCCCCTTTCGTGCATGTCGCTTTGGTTAGTTACCTAAAAATAAATCAACAAGGCAAGAGTGAGTCAGAAGGTTTAGCAAGTACATAATAAAATAATGGCAACAATAACAGTAATTCAATTATCTTTGTAAGACACAATCCTTGTACTATCAGTAAAACATTTATCTTGCAAAACTACCACATAAACTCTATGTATGGTCCTTCACCACTTTCTTCCATGCAATGCAATGCCATGTCCACATGCAACCCCGAGCTCATACAGGTAAAGCTGAGTGTCTACCCGTCGATGGCCCACTCGAGTCCCACCCTTTTTCATGCGGGCCACAAACTCCACTCTCGTGGAGCGCCTACCTCAGTAGGTCTTTCTCGTGAGCACTCTGGACTAGTCATGTATCTTTCTCACTGACTTCACCGGAATAGTTACATAACTTTATCTCCGGCCTGGCTCATGTAACTTATGTCAAGATAAATTGAAATGATGCAACATCTTTTCAATATTCACAGTAAAGCAATGCCATGTGCATATGCAACCTGAGCTTTTACAGGTAAAGCTGAGTGCTCACCCGTCGGTGACCTACTCGTGCCCCACCCTCTTTCATGTGGGCCACAGACTCCACTCCCGTGGTGTGCCTACCAAAGTAGGTCTTTATCCCACCACCACAGTATGTCAACGCAACGTAGATCTTTAGTACAAGTGTGCAGCACGATGCAACACTATTTTCAACACGATAATCAACCATAAGCATTCTCTTGTCATAGCATAATCAACAGGCGATTGGAGATATTATTTCATAAAATGACATAAAGCATAAAATACAAAGCAAATATCAGGCATTCATCCCAATCCACTATTTTATCATGCACTTGCCTGTTTCTTCTGGCGGACGATGTGTGGACGACATCAAAACCAAACCGCCACCTGTATAAACATCATCCATCCTCAATACATAATAGCATATACACACACATAGACGAACGACGACGTTCCTACGTGTAAAGCCATCACATACCACACTATTGAATCAAACTCCTTTCCGCTGTCCTGACAGTTAGACAACCGTAGTATTCTATGTTAATACTTAGCATAAAAGCTATCTCGGGATCTAAAATCTGCATAACTCTACTCATATATTTTTTGTTACTATGAATGACTGGTAAACACCGATCTCTGCTCGAAGGTCTGATTGTCATGATTTATGGACTATAACAATTAAATCATTAATTTTAGTCCCAACGGCCGGGTTATCCCATATCGGCTACGACCGTCTTGAAGACATACTCCCAAAATCATACCGCCGAACTTAGCGCTCTAGCCATGTATGGTGCTTTAGCAATTAACTCTGTTAATTGATCTATACTAAATTGTCCATACAAACCAGTCGCTCGTCATTGACCTCATACACTAATTAATCACTTACTCTAATCATTCACTGATAAGTGACTCACTAATCACTCAATGAACACCAGTTGGCCAAAATACTATACTGCATAACGAATTCCAACTACCAGCTCTACACATACGTCGGCCACTACCCCTCCGCGCTGCACGTAAATCCTAACGACAAGTCGTGTTCTAACTATTCGATACATCCATCTCGTTAATCGATAACTCGGTCTTTACAAAGCTCAATAACCAAGTAAGGGAAAAGAGTCGAGGCATTACCCTAGCTCCAATTGACCGGATCGAGGCTCCCCTTCCTTGTTTTGGCAGATCTAGCGGATCGGACGTCGAATCGACTTTCCTTATTTCCTTCCCCCTTTTCCTCTTCTTTCTTCCTTTTTTTTCTTTCGACCGTCAGCTCTTTTTTTCTTTTCTTCTCTCCTCTTCCTTCTTTCCATTCTCTCGACCAGCTGCATCTTTTTCCTTCGGTCGGCCTCCCTTCCTGTTCTCACCGGCGGTTTTCCCCCTCCCTTCTTCTCACCAGCAGCCCCTCCCTCCCCCTACTTCCCACCGGCGGTAGGGTAGACGACGAGCGGCGCACGGAGCCTAGGGGTAGCGCTCGGCCAGCTGGGGGGTGAGGAAGAGGCGACGACGACGCACGGCCAGCAGCAGGGGGCGTGGAGAGGTGGGGGACGGCGAATACCTGCGGCGGAGCGCAGCGAGCAACAACACGCGGAGGCGGTCGAAAAGCGAGGGTGTGGAGTGGCGGTAGGGTCTGCGCGGGTCGCAGGGTGACGGCGATGGCGCGACTGCACGGAGGGGAAAGAGGAGAGCAGTGGCAACCACAGGGGAAGAGGAGAGCGGCGGCAACCGCAGGGGAGGAACGACGGCGAGAAGTCACGGGGAGGCGCGGGGATAAGGGCGGCGGCGACGGAATGGGGAAGGAGAGCAGCTTTGGTTTCGCCTCCTCCTCCCTGTATCCCTTTTTGTAGGGGACGACATGGGTTGGGCCGACTAGGCCTTGGGCCTGGCCCAGCTGCCCTCATTCTTTTTTCTTTTTTTTAAGGTATTATATTCTATCCCCCTTAACAGAATTCGACCCCGAATTCTAGATCACAATAATTACACAGAAAATAAAACAGAACGAACTAAATAAAAATAATTCTAACTCATACCCGAGGAGAGCAATCTCGGGTACTCCTCACACATGCGAGACTCCATTTTCCATGTTATCTTGTGCTCGGTCTAATATGACCAACGCACACTAACTACCCTTAACCTCTCATGCCTCAGCATAAGAAATGCTCCAATCTTCAGGAAAACACTCTCATTGCTTACATAAAAGAGACCACATAACATTCATCAAATCGATCTGCTTCTACAAAGCAAGGTCTTTCATAAAGATAAAATCGATCATGGGATCTACCCATTCATCCACAACCAACGAGGACTCTATTCCCAAAACCGTTGGGGACTCATTTCCCCACAAATCATCATTTCAGGATAACAGATCTTTTCAATAGAATAAACCGGATAGGAAATCAATCCTCATCCTAAAAAGCAACTCTATGCCACATCTAACATGCAGCAAATTCCATTCCCCGAGTCAGCCCTTGTTGCCACAGAAAAGGAAGCACACTCTCAAGGAAATACATAATGTCTTAACGAAAAACCACCTAAACCACATACGAATCACAGGAACCCTGCATCTTCCTGCTTAATCCACTTTCCTTTAAAGTGGACTTGAACAAATTTCCAAATCAAGGGAACCTAAAATAATCCATTAAACACCGATGAATCATTTTGGTTGATAATACAAAAGTTATCTTACTCTGTGCCTCTTACGAATTCGCAGCAATCACCAATCCATATGTTTAAACTTACAAATGCAGTTCTTACTAACTCTCTTAGCAAGAATAATGGATTTCCATACTTCGGTATACCAACACATTCCACATACTCCTTAGATTGCCATACGACAATTCATTCTTCCAACACCCTTATTCCCTAGGGCTTTAGCTCACACTTTACTTGCTTTACACTGAACTCCATCAATGGTTAACATAGTCTTTTGACTACCTCCTCAATTAATGATCATCGAATACGACAGATATCAAATCGCACATCTACTCTCCATTTTCTCACATCCACAAAATGAGGTAAGTCCCATTGGGATTTTACATATCATCGGATAACTAAACCCTCCAATAGCAATACTTCAACTTTATCCCAATCAATTAGCCTCCAGTAACTATCAACAAATCTGAGGTTCAAACACCAAATTTCCCAATACTCCTCCAACGACTCTGATAATCTTGATATTTTCGATCCATTCAAAGGAATCAAATGATCCAAAACATCAACACTTAGTGATGATATCCACCACGACACATAATTCAGAGAAATTCTTTCATCAACATCTCACGATCTCAACACATCCACAATTCACTAAATTAATTGTGACATCAGTCACCACCATTTCGTATAGACGCTACTGGTTGCAACATCACAATCGGTTTTGTCCCTAAGGCTGACTTTTATTCTCAATCAATTTCCCACAAAGGATTATAGCATAAAATCAGCCTATATGCTATTGGCCACACGAGTTTTTGCAACCACCTCACTAATCGTATCAACCATCCTCACTATATATTTATGCTTAACAAAACTTTATGTTACCAATTTAATATTCATTTCAAGGATAAAGGATGACAATCCTTTAGCAGTCTTTCAATAGTCAAAAGGGTTACAAAATTTGTGCATCCAAGAACAAAATGAAGTTCCAATAATTTTCTTTTTTTCCCAACAAAACAAGACTTTTAGAATAAGTTCAGCATTCATTCCTATAAACAAAATTCACGCTACCAATGATGCAACGCCTTAACGGGGGAACCATTCCCTCTAGTCATGGCATCACAACACGGCACAGATATTAGACAATTAACACCAAGAAACAGGAAGTTGCAACAAAGTCCAAATCCTACATTACCCTAGTTGACGCGTCCGGACATAGTTTAGACTCCGACTCAAAACCCAAATTATGCATTTGGGAAACGCTCAGGACTTATTCCTGAGTATGCCCAGAACTTCGTTCCTGGGTACGCCCGAATCTTACGCGTTTGGGAGCACCACGGACCACTCGTCCGGGAAATCTCATGTGCAGGACACAATCACATACATCAATTGTAAATTATGTAGATCTCCTACCACACACTAAGCATTCATTATTGCTAGAAGCTGAACATGACCTCCTCTGAAATCATGAACTCCAATTGACAACATACGTCAAAACACAAAGCATTTCTTCTAAATGCCAACCATGGTAATCAATTAAAATTTTGGTACCCCACAACAACAATAAGCCAGTACCTCTTGTACTGCTTACACAAATTAGCAAATGTCAATTTGCTATTACATAAGTCATTATCTTTTAATATTCCATCCTGAACCTTCCTAAGGTTCCGCGGATACGTTACTCCTCCATATTTCAATATAGTTCTTCGTACTGTGACACCTTACTGTACAAAATAACACAGTCATAACGACTATCGGGTGCACATACTATAAGGTGCGGTCCAGGCTTTTTAATCAAAAGATCCATTATCCATAAATAATCTCTCAAATACCTTACTCTAAGGTGCTAACTAAATTCCACTCATACTTCGTAGACGTATGGTCATTGCATGCATCAACGGTACTCCCAAGAATTGCATTTACTATTATTTTAAGCAGGGGACCCACTTGCTCTACCTCCGTAGACGTGCACAATAATATTCTATAGACGCAGCAGCAACTTTATCGACTCATACTTAAAAATTAGCATCAAATCCCACTAAATTTGTATTAACTCCATCTCCCAGAATTTGAGTCTCACAACTCTACAACCATTTTCTGTTCAATTTAGCTGGAAGGCTATCCAACATCAGGATCTCCATTCTAGTCCTTCCAATTAATTCCAATAGAGTTTTAAGATCACAACTCCAAGATATCAATTGGGATTGTAATGAATCAATCACAGTGTGAGATTGGTGGTTTTGGCTTTATGGTCATTCACCTAGTACCCATGGAAAGGATAACTCCATAAGGAATTTCCACCAAAACAATAGATTAGTACACCCCTTGACATACCTAAATCGCATGGTTAGGTCCATCGATTGAGACAATAACAATTCACTTCATTCAACAGGGCTCAACAATTTAAACAGTCTTAATAACCTATTGGTTCATCAATATTCTAGGTCCCACTATTAGACAGTAATGGATATGCCTTACGCCGTTACTTCTCACATAAGTATGGGACCCTAATGAATTCAATTCATCTTCGATCCCAAAGGCATAACTAGAGTCTATTACTCCCCTCATATCCTACAACCTAAGGTTCCATGCCATACCACCTAATTACTTTAACCACAACTTCACTTGAGCCTATGAGAGACCATGTGGAGGTATCTCCATGTTTGTGATGAGTAATTGACGGTTGGTTTAGTGAGTTTGAGTTTGTTTTGGGTATTCTAGGGTTGAGTACCTTTTACTTTATTACTTATGCTATTGTTGATTATATTGTTTCGTGCGGTACTATGTGATGGTTTGCTTGTCTGTGTGGCTGTAGGACTTTGGAGCTAGGTCATGGTGAGGCGAGGAGGACCGGACTAGGCACGGGCGGTGCTAAGGTCAAAGCGGTCAGAGATGCCGAAGATGATCGAGGCTGCTGAGGTGGTTGCGAGCTGGGAGACGAGGAACCAGAGCTAACGGTGACGAACACGACGGGCGATGACGAGTGGACCGGGACTAGACTCAGGGAGGAGTCGAGGTCCAGACGGTCAAGGTACCGGATGCGGAAGCTTCTGGGAAGGTGCTTGAGGGCAATTTGGCAAATTGACTCAAGCAAATGAGAGGAGTGGGTGGATTTCCCTCCAAAATTCTGATTGTTGACTTATTGCCTCATATGGTGTGTGAAGTGAGGGAGTGGTTGTTGTATGACATTTCTTGATTTGCTATTAGAGGGAGAGACCTGGCTTCCCTTTTTGTCTTGTGCTCAGGAGAGGTGAGGAAGGTGCGTGCTCTTTTAGCTCTTGTGGTCTGGGTGTGTGAGAGGGCTCTTCTCTTTGAACTGTGTAGAGAGAAAAAGGGTTTGAGAGGGTTGTGATAAAACATCATGTAATCATTCATCTTTTATAAAGCCTTCAAGTTTCTGAATCATATTTGGGTTTTTGAGTTTCTCCTCTGTCAATTTCTGTTCTCAATTGGTTGAAATGGTTTGATAATGATTCCTTGCTTAGGGAGCTGAATCCCTCTTGCTCTGATGTGAGACCCGGAGTAGAAACTCCCAGACCCCCTGTGTATTACTGTACTAGTCCCAGAGATCAATGCTAGTACACACAGTTCAAACAGAAAAGATGATATATTGCCAACAACGCTTTATTACAATAGTAACTGAAGTTTTACAAAGGCCATTGCCTTACTAAGGTTCACAGAACCACAAGCAAAAATAAACACAGCGGAAGCAAAAGATAACTTGACCGACCCATCAATCTGCCACAAGCAATTGACTGGGGAAAGCGAATCCTAGGCATCCGAGAATATTCCACCGCATCCACATTCGTGAAGTCATACTCTCGACTTGATCTTCTCCATTCTCTGCTTTTATATATATAGAGCAACAGGTGAGTACAAAAATGTACTCCGCAAGTCTTGGGAAAAATGCATAGATGTAAGGTTTCACAAAGGAAGGCTATATGGTTTATTTGCAAAAATCAGCATTTTATTTCAAATCTACCTAATTACTTTAAAAGCCATTTTGTAAACAACTTGTTTTTAATAATCGAAAATGGATAAGTACTTTAGTGAAGGTTAAACTATCAACACTGATATCTCCGGCCATCACAGCCAATTTTCAAAAAAAACCTCAGGTTACACCCCCTGATCTGAACATCACGAGAGTTATACTACTCCCGAGTTTTTCTCCAACCCATTTTGTTTTGAAATTAAAACCAAAACTTCTACCATGTGAATGCATTCCTTGCCCGCCCTTGACCGTGGGCACGGCTATTCGAATAGTTTTACTCTGTTTGGACAAACACAAGCGTCGGTCCTTAATCGACCAGGGTGGCTCATTCACAAACCCAACAATTCTCGTGCTAACCGCACCAGCCAAACCTTCCATCCACCCTTGTCAACTTTTCCCTTTGATTTTCAAATTAACAGTGGTAACATCCATTACCACTTTTCAAACAAAATATTTAACAATGGTAACATCCATTACCAATGTTCAAACAAAATATTTAACAATGGTAACATCCATTACCAATGTTCAAGCAAATCATTCATTAAAACATTTGATAAACATGCTACTCATTTGAACATTATTACATTTATTTGCTACGCTAAGCATTTGCTAGTATTTAAACATTCAACAATTGTAGTATTAACTCATTATTGAGTAAAAGGGATATCCTAAGTTGACAATGGTACAAGGTAAACAATTTTCAATGGAAGGTATAACAAATTGGGTCTTTAACTAAATTTTCTAAATCAAACTATCACTTGATATAACATAAGCATGCATTAATTTAAAATAACTACCTAAACATTTTTTTTTAAATTATTTGAACAAGTTGATCAAAGGAAACTTGCAAAACATGGGAGCAAAATGTTCAAAGGAGACTTGCCTTCCTGTGTCTGGTTGAATTCTTCCCAACTTGTTCTTGAGATTGCTCGGACAAATCGGTCTCTACACGTAAATCGAGAATTCCAAATAAATAAAATAAAATAAAAATTCAAAAATTGAAAATAAATATACCAGATGAAAGATTGAAATTTTAGATGAATTTAGAAATTTGAATGGACCAATTTGGAGCTAAAATGAAAAGATATGGCTATTTGAAAATCTCGATTTGAATAAATCCAGAAATTCGAAATCTCGACATGTGGGGTCCATTGGTCAGCAATTTCATTAAAATGAGTCTCGACATATGGGACCCACTGGACTCGGGACCCACTGGTCAGTGGCTAGCGCAGAGAGGGTGTCGGCGGGTGGGGCCTACTGTCGGCGTGGAATAAACGGAGAAAACTCAACCTCGGTAGCGGGCGAGGCTCGAAGCGCCGAGGAGTTGGAGGGGAGGAGGCGGCGCTAGCCAAGTGAGCGGGAGGCACCGCCTACCCTTAATGGGTAGGTAATCCTCTTGAGGATTATCTACGGAGGCCGGCGAGACAACGTGGCACACACGTGGTCGACGCGTGGTCGCCGCGTGGTCGCCACGTCCACGCTTTTTGCCGGCGTGGCGCGCACGCCGCGAGGTGGCGGAAGTGCTCGGGTGGCGCCGCCGTGGCGCCGATCCGCGCCACGCTGCTGCCACCTCGGCCGACGCGGTGACGGGTCGGGCGGTGGTGGCGCCACGGGGACCTAGGTCGCGAGACTCCGTGATCGGCGGCGCGCCGCCAAGGGTACCAAAATGAAGAGGAGGATCGCGAGAATGCGTTGGTACCTTGCGCGGAGACCGAGGGTGACCGGAGGGAAAAATCGGCTAGAGGGGGCGGTCGGAGAGGAACCTCACGGCGCGGAGGTGATCCGTGCATGCAGCAGCTTCGGGAAGAGGTCGCGGAACTCGCCTTAGCACCAGCAACGTCGGGAAGGTGTCGGCGAGGAATGAGGAAACCAGGCGGCGGAATTGCTCGCCGGAGTATTTGAAGCGCGGGAAGAAATCGGGCGCAGGAGGGCTCTGGTACTCGGGTGATTCGTTTGAGAGGTGAGGAGGAGGCAGCGGTAGAGGACCTCGGGGTGTGGGTTTTATAGGCGGGAGGTGTAACGGCGCGCGGGTTCGCCGGACTTGGCTGTCGAGGAGATGAATGCGACGGCGAGGAGAGGAGTAACGACGTCTTTATGCGGCCGACGCGGTGGAGGCGGGGATCAATATGCGATCGGCGCGGGAAGATTGGTTGGCCAAGAAGCTTTTAAAGCTTCAGTTTCTCGGTTTAATGGCGGCAGCGGCGATGATCGCGCGAGGAAGAAGGGAGACAATCGGGGACGGAGGATCTGACAGGCGGGGCCCGCGCGTGCTGAGAGAAGAAAAGAGAAGGAAATCGGCGACGGTTGGATTAGTGGCGTGTGGCATAAGGAAAGATCGGGCCGCTAGATCACGGCGAAGGGTAAGTGAAAGGGAGCGATCGAGATTCAATCCGCAACCTTGATTAAATCGAGCCGATGGGGTGTACTAAGTGGCAGCGGCGGCCGCGATTTATCGGCAATCACGAGCGGTCAAGATGGCGACACGCGTCGGAACGAGCGGGTTTGACATGGGACCCCGGCGGTGAGTCCACACGGACCGGTCTATGACAGGTGGGGCCCGCTTGTCAGCGCAAATTGAAAAAAAGAAACTCAACCTCGCGCGCGGAGCGGGGCTCGAACGCGCGCCGAGGGAGCGGGGGAGGAAAGAGAGCGGCGGCGGTAACCAGTCGGGCGGGGAGGATCAACCTACCCTATAAGGTTGATTTATCCTTTTGAGTGTTAGCCGCTGGGATGGCCGGGCTGCCGTCGGATGCGCGACACATGGCGCCGCGAGAGAGAGGGGAAGCGGGATGAGGAGTAGACGGCGGGGATGAGCTCGGGCCGGGGAGGAAGAGTTCGGATGCGTGACAAGTGTCAGCCCGAGGGAGATTTGATATTTAAATCTTTTATATATATTTCAGAAATCATTAGGAGACTTTAAAATACTCAGAAAAATACCAAATAAATTCCAAAAATTCCAGAAAAATTCACATAACTCACTGATAATGTTTTAAACATATGAAAAATATTTCCAACTTATTTGGATATTAAATTTTCTTTTCAATGAAACTTTAACTTCGAAAATTCCTAAAATTGGAAATTATTAATTTAAAACTATTTCTTCAAAATAAAAGCAAAAATTGGGATGTTACAAACCTACCCCCTTAGAAGGAATCTAGGCCGAGATTCGGATGAAGCGAGAAATAGATTAGAAACTCGCTCAAGATCCTCTTCGTTCCCAGGTTGCTTCGACTGCGGGCGGTTGCTCCATTGCACTTTACTGAATTTGATAGTCTTGTTTCTTGTGCAGCGCTCTGCCTCTTCAAAATCTTGACAGAATTGCAGATATGTCAAGTCCTCTTTTAAATCAACATCCTCAAAAGGTATCAACTCCTCTGGTACTCTCAAACACTTTTTCAACTGTGATACATGAAATACATCATGTACTCCTGACAACTGAGGAGGAAGTTCTAGCTGATAAGCGACTTCACCTCTTCTTGCTATAATTAGAAATGGTCCAATATACCTTGGGGCAAGCTTACCACTAACTTTGAATCGACGCATCCCTTTCATAGGTGACACTTTCAGATACACATGATCGCCTGGCGTAAATTCCAACATTCTTCGACGATTATCCGCATAACTCTTTTGTCTGGTCTGCGCTGTTTTCAATCGGTCTCGGATTAAGCGAACTTGATCTTCCGCTAACTTTAAGACGTCTGGTCCGAATACTTGACTCTCTCCGGTCTCTGACCAATATAACGGTGTTCTACATTTTCGCCATACAAGGCTTCAAGCGGAGACATCTTGGACTAGATTGATAACTATTATTATATGAGAATTCCGCATAGGGCAAACTTTTATCCCAACTGGCTTTATTGGCTAAAGCACATGCTCTCAGCATATCTTCCAATATCTGATTTACCCGTTCTGTCTGACCATCTGTTTGAGGATGATAAGCAGTACTGAAATTTAAATTGGTGCCCAAAACTTCATGAAGTTTCTGCCAAAATCTTGAGGTAAATTGTGTTCCTCTATCTGACACTATCCTCTTTGGAACTCCATGCAAACACACAATTTTTGACATATAAAGCTCTGCCAATCTATCTCCGAATATGTAGTCTTTCTTTGGTATAAAATGAGCGACTTTTGTTAAACGGTCAACTATAACCCAAATTGAGTCATAACCTAACTTGGTCTTTGGTAGTCTGTTATGAAATCCATTCCAATTTCCTCCCATTTCCATTCGGTATATGCAGAGGTTGCAAAAGACCAGTGAGCCTTTGATGCTCTGCTTTAACTCTTTGACATATATCACACAAGGCTACATATTCGCAATTTCCCTTTTCATATTGTTCCACCATAACTTTCCTTTAAATCTGATACATTTTTGTACTTCAGGATGAATTGAATATCTGATTCATGAGCTTCTTTTAAGATTAATCCTTTAATTTCCTTGTTCTCGGGTACTAGTATTCTCTTTCCAAACCAAAGAGTCCCTTCTTCATCTTACGAAAATCCAAGCGATTTACCTTTCTTCATATTCTCTTTAATTTCTTTAACATATTCATCCTCTCGTTGGGCTGCCTTGATTTGATCTTCCAAGGTAGGATGAACCTTCAATGCGCAGAATACCTTCGTTAACTATTTCCAAATTTAATCTTTGGAATTCTTCATGGAGGGTTAATCGCTTATCCGAATTGACAGATTATTCATATGACTCTTTCGACTCAAAGCATCGGCTACCACATTAGCTTTTCTGGATGATAGTGTATTCCCACATCATAATCCTTTATCAATTCGAGCCATCTTCTTTGTCTCATATTAAGATCAGTGGGTGAATATATACTTTAAACTTTTATGATCTCGTATATATCTCACACGATTACTAATTAAATAATGCCTCCATAACTTTAGTGCATGCACAACAATGACTAGTTCTAAGTCATGAGTGGGATAATTTTCTTCATGCGGTCTTAAGCGCCTTGATCGTAAGCTACCACCCTTCCTTCTTGCATTAACACACAACCAAGACCTTGTTTTGAAGCATCACAAAATATCTCAAAATCTTTTGAATATCAGTGTAACATGAACCGGTCTGAAGTTAACCTTTTCTTTAATTCTTGAAAGCTATCCTCACGAGATTTACTCCATTCAAATTTCTTTTCCTTCTTTAACACTGGGTTAAAGGTCCGCAATTTGGAAAAACCTTCAATAAATCGACGATAATGGCTAAACCAGAAAACTTGGATCTCGATTCTTGTCTTGGGTGGAGTCAATTTAATACATCCTTAACTTTTCCGGGATCTCTGAGATACTCCTTCTGCTGAGATCACATGTCCCGAAATTCAATTTCCTTTAACCAAAATGCACATTTGCTAAATTTAGCATATAACTGGTGTTCACGGAATCTTTGCAACACTATCCTTAGATGACCTTCATGTTCTTTGTTATTCTTTGAATAGATAAGAATGTCATCTATGAAAACAACAACAAACTTATCTAAATAATCCATAAAGACTTTATTCATCAAGTTCATGAAATATGCGGTGCATTTGTCGGACCAAATGACATCACCGTATACTCATATAATCCATATCTTGTGGCGAAGGTGTCTTTGGTATATCTTGTGTCTAATCTTCAGCGATGATATCCGACCGAAGATCAATCTTGGAAAAGACACTTGATCCTATGAGTTGGTCAAACAAATCATCGATCGGGGTAAGGGATACTTATTCTTTATAGTGACTTCATTTAAAGCTCGATAATCAACGCACATCCGTTGACTACCATCCTTCTTCTTTACTAGAAGCACAGGGCTCCCAAGGCGAAGAACTTGGTCCGATGAATCCTTTCTCATACAACTCCTGGATCGCCTTTAACTCACGCTAAATCATCGGTGACATCCGATAGGGTCTTTTGATATTGAGCTGTGCGGGCACGGGTTTATAACAAATTCAACTTCTCGATCAGGTGGTAATCTGGCAAATCTTGAGAAAAACATCCGGGTACTCATGAACTATCGACACATCTTCCAAACTTTTTCCTTTTAAGGTGGTTAACATATCGTCTTTCCACGAGTGCATAAGCGCCTCATGTCTTATCTCGAATTCCATCGAATTGGTAAGGATAATGGCACGATTGGCACAATCTATCATCCTTTATACTTGATCAACCAATCCATACCAAGTATTATATCTATGCCATCGGAGTCTATTATAATAAGGTTAGCTAGGAACTTTACTCCATTTATAATTATGGTTGCACTAGGGCTAACCAAATTAGTCCTCAATTCTTTTCCAGGGGATTGGACTATCATAAGGTCCCTTAGCAAACAAATTTTCCAATTATTCTTTTCAACAAAAGCCTTTGTTACGAAAGAATGTGTAGCTCGAGAATCAAATAATATAATTGCTTTGATGCGAGTTTACTAGAAACTTACCGAACTACATCGGTGCATCTTCATTGCCTCTGCGGTAACATGGTTGATCGCCCTCGATTCATGTTTTGTGGAGTCTTGGGTGTTTGAGGGCTTCACGTCCTTGACCATTGGTTGGAGCTCTTCTTTGGTGTAGGGTCAAGATTGAAACGAACAGGGTTACCGCTGAGCGTCTCTGTGGGCGATTCTTTGGCATAGTGTCCCATATTCTTGCAATTGTAGCATTGCACTCCTGCGGCTACATTTGCTTTCTTTGCGGTTGGGCTGCATTTCCAGTTCTAGGAGCTTGAGGTAAGGGCGAGGTGCAGCAATCGGTACCCTTGTATGATTATGAACCGGGGTCGGTTGTCTTGTGATGGCGTGAATCGTGAGCGCTTTCATGATGCCGAGCTTGAAACTTCCTCTTCCGGAGTCGAAGAGTTGGCGTTGAGCATCTTCTTGCAATAAAGCTTTATTCACTAGATGCTGAAAAGTAGGGTAGTCATTGGAGACTAATTGAACCTTGAGGTTGGGATCTATCCCTCCCATGAACCTCCAAATCTTTGCAAAGATCGCCACATCTTCAGGGCATATCTAGATAGTGAATGAATTTGCTTAAATAAGCGGAAGCGCTCGGGTTTCCTGCTGTAGATGATGGAACTCCTTCCTCTTCATTTCCATAATACTCATAGGAATATGAGCATTACGGAAGGCTTCCAAAATTCTGCCCAACCAATGTTCTGGGCATCCTGGTGTGCAGCGCAGTAATTGTCCCACCAATTGGCAGCAACTCCTTGGAGTTGATGAGCAGCATATATAACTTTCTCGTGTTCAGCACATTGAGCTAGATTCAGCTTCCTTTCCACTTCCTTAATCCAATCATCCGCCTCCAACGGATCGGCAGATCCTGCGAAGGTCGGAGGTCGGGTCCTCATGAATTCCCCGAGCTTAGATGCGGTGGGTGCAGTACTTCTTGAGCTTGATTGACTTGATTTTGGGCCAAAGCCTGAAGAAGTTGTAGTTGCATGGCCATCATTTGTTCCATATTGGGAGCTTGGGCTGGCGGAGGTGGAATTGGGGCCTCATTGTTGTTGGGCGCTGGGTGGTTGTTGATGTTGCTTCTCGTGTTCACCATCTGAAGCTCCATCAAGAAAAGTACAGAAAAGAGGGAAAAGCATAGATGAGAGACGGGGCAGTTTATCATCCCAAAACAACACACAAGATTAACACAACAGATTGAGAAAACCCAACTTTTGAAATTCAAATTAACTTTTGAAATGGTTGTACCACAAATGCACAAGGCTCGGTACAATCCATTTTATTACATCATATCATTATAAAAGCGTTCTAGTATCGATAAACTACTGAAAAAGGGTATCCTATCCAACATCTAATTGTCCTCAATGATGATACGCTCCTCTGGCTCCTCCTCGGGATCCTCCTCTGAGTCCGACGAGTGACTCTGTCCACAACCACGGCGGTTGTTCGCGATTGCGGCCGTGATCGGCTTTGGCTGAAAGTAGGTGATCCGAGCAAGCGCTGGCGTCCTCGGTGGATCCGTCAATGTCTAGGTCGGTAGCGGATCGGGCGTCGCACACTCTTCCTTGCCGTGAGCCTAGTGCGAGGTCTGGGAACTGATCGAGCAAGCAACAGAGCTGGTGGAGTCGGTGTAGTGGTGGCGGCTCGACGCTCCACCTGCGCCTCGGCGCACTGTCCTCGCTTTGTCTGATCGGCGGCGTGTGCGATCGACTCTGCGGCAGTGTGCTCGGAGAGTGTCGAGTGGTCGTGGCTCGATGTCGAAGCATCCGGAGAAGTCCTATCTCGCTGAGCTCGGCGTAAGTCGCGGTCGATGCTTGGGTGAACTGCACCTGATGAGACAGGCGTGGGTCGTCCACCACGATCTGAAAAGCTTCGGGATGGGTCTGTCCCGCTCTGGTAGTCGGAAAGAAGCAAAAGGCGATCGTAGAACTCCCCTTGTGCCTTTTGCACAACTCTGCTATTGCCATCTTGGCTGCATCTTGGATAGCGTCCGTACAGTGGGTCCGAGGGTGCTCAATCCTGCAGTAGATGGGGTCAAGCTGCCCATCTGGAGCATAGATGAATACTTCCATGGTCCATGAATCCATAGTCATCACTCTAGTGTTCCGCCCTCTGAAAATGGGCTGTTGATTATATTTCAGATGCTGCATTAACTGTCGTAGAAGAGTCGCAAAAGCTCCCTCACTCTCGCCATGAGAATGGTGATCCCATGGGGCTGAAGATGACGAAGAACCTGCCATCTATAAGTTTGAAAATAAGAGGAGATCAGTAAAGATTTTTAAATAATGAGAGTAGGACAAGAACAAGATACTAAGTAAGAAAAGAGTAGAAGCAAAAGAAACTTATATTTTTGTACATAAATTTTTATTAAATATAAATCCTTAAAGCTTCCCAAATCCTAGGGCTCGTCCTACAGTCAAGATGGCTCTGATACCACTTCTGTGAGACCCGGAGTAGAAACTCCCAGACCCCCTGTGTATTACTGTACTAGTCCCAGAGATCAATGCTAGTACACACAGTTCAAACAGAAAAGATGATATATTGCCAACAACGCTTTATTACAATAGTAGCGAAGTTTTACAAAGGCCATTGCCTTACTAAGGTTCACGAGAACCACAAGCAAAAATAAACACAATGGAAGCAAAGATAACTTGACCGACCCATCAATCTGCCACAAGCAATTGACTGGGGAAACGAATCCTAGGCATCCGAGAATATTCCACCGCATCCACATTCGGCGCAGAAGTCATACTCTCCAGCTTGATCTTCTCCATTCTCTGCTTTTATATATATAGAGCAACAGGTGAGTACAAAAATGTACTCCGCAAGTCTTGGGAAAAATGCATAGATGTAAGGTTTCACAAAGGAAGGCTATATGGTTTATTTGCAAAAATCAGCATTTTATTTCAAATCTACCTAATTACTTTAAAAGCCATTTTGTAAACAACTTGTTTTTAATAATCGAAAATGGATAAGTACTTTAGTGAAGGTTAAACTATCAACAACGATATCTCAGGCCATCACACCAATTTTCAAAAAACCTCGAGTTACACCCCCGATCCGAACATCACGAGAGTTATACTACTCCGAGTTTTTCTCCAACCCATTTTGTTTTGAAATTAAAACCAAAACTTCTACCATGTGAATGCATTCCTTGTTCGCCCTTGACCGTGGGCACGGCTATTCGAATAGTTTTACTCTGTTTGGACAAACACAAGCGTCGGTCCTTAATCGACCGAGGTGGCTCATTCACAAACCCAACAATTCTCGTGCTAACGCGCACCACCAAACCTTCCATCCACCCTTGTCAACTTTTCCCTTTGATTTTCAAATTAACGGTGGTAACATCCATTACCACTTTTCAAACAAAATATTTAACAATGGTAACATCCATTACCAATGTTCAAACAAAATATTTAACAATGGTAACATCCATTACCAATGTTCAAGCAAATCATTCATTAAAACATTTGATAAACATGCTACTCATTTGAACATTATTACATTTATTTGCTACGCTAAGCATTTGCTAGTATTTAAACATTCAACAATTGTAGTATTAACTCATTATTGAGTAAAGGGATATCCTAAGTTGACAATGGTACAAGGTAAACAATTTTCAATGGAAGGTATAACAAATTGGGTCTTTAACTAAATTTTCTAAATCAAACGATCACTTGATATAACATAAGCATGCATTAATTTAAAATAACTACCTAAACATTTTTTTTTAAATTATTTGAACAAGTTGATCAAAGGAAACTTGCAAAACATGGGAGCAAAATGTTCAAAGGAGACTTGCCTTCCGTGTCTGGTTGAATTCTTCCCCAACTTGTTCTTGAGATTGCTCGGACAAATCGGTCTCTACACGTAAATCGAGAATTCCAAATAAATAAAATAAAATAAAAATTCAAAATTGAAAATAAATATACCAGATGAAAGATTGAAATTTTAGATGAATTTAGAAATTTGAATGGACCAATTTGGAGCTAAAATGAAAAGATATGGCTATTTGAAAATCTCGATTTGAATAAATCCAGAAATTCGGAAATCTCGACATGTGGGGTCCATCGGTCAGCAATTTCATTAAAATGAGTCTCGACATATGGGACCCACTGGACTCGGGACCCACTGGTCAGTGGCTAGCGCAGAGGGGTATCGCTGACGGGTGGGGCCTACCTATCAGCGTGGAATAAAACGGAGAAAACTCAACCTCGGCAGCGGGAGCGGGCTCGAACGCGCGCAGGGAGTTGGAGGGGAGGAGAGCGGCGCTAGCCAAGTGAGCGAGGCACTGCCTACCCTTAATGGGTAGGTAATCCTCTTGAGGATTATCTACGGGGAGGCCGGCGAGACAACGTGGCACACACGTGGCTGACGCGTGGTCGCCGCGTGGCTGCCACGTCACGGCTTTTTGCCGACGTGGCGCGCGCAGGTGGCGGGGAAGTGCTCGGGTGGCGCTGTCGTGGCGCCGATCTGGCCGCCACGCCTGCTGCCACCTCAGCCCGACGGCTGACGGGGCTGGCGGCCGGTGGTGGCGCACGGGGACCTAGGGTCGCCGGAGCTCCGGTGATCGGCGGCGCCGGCCAAGGGTACCAAAATGAAGAGGAGGATGCAGGGAATGCGTTGGTACCTTGCGCGGAGACCGAGGGTGACCGGAGGGAAAAATCGGCTAGAAGGGGCGGCGGTCGGAGAGGAACCTCACGGCGGCGGAGGTGATCCGGTGGCGCAGCAGCTCGGGGAAGAGGTCGCCGGAACTCGCCTTAGCACCAGCAACGTCGGGAAGGTGTCGGCGAGGAATGAGAAACCGAGGCGGCCGGAATTGCTCGCCGGAGTATTTGAAGCCGCGGGGAAGAAATCGGGCGCAGGGAGGGCTCTGGTACTCGGGTGATTCGTTTGAGAGGTGAGGGAGGAGCGGCAGCGGTAGAGGGACCTCGGGGTGTGGGTTTTATAGGCCGGGGAGGGGTGTAACGGCCGCGCGAAGTTCGCCGGACTTGGAACTGTCGGAGGAGATGAATGCGACGGCGAGGAGAGGAGTAACGCACGTCTTTATGCCAGAAACTGACGCGGTGGAGGCGGGGGATCAATATGCAGTCGGCACGGGGAAGTAATTGGCCAAGAAACTGAAGCTTTTAAAGCTTCAGTTTCTCGGTTTAATGGCGGCAGCGGCGATGATCGCGCGAGGAAGAAGGGAGACAATCGGGGCGGAGGATCGAGGAGGCGGGGCCAGCGTCGCTGAGAGAAGAAAAGAGAAGGAAATCAAAGCGGCGGTTGGATTAGTGGCGTGTGGCATAAGGAAAGATCGGGCGCTAGATCACGGCGAAGGGTAAGTGAAAGGAACGATCGAGATTCAATCCGGCAACCTTGATTAAATCGAGCCGATGGGGTGTACTAAGTGGCAGCGGCGTGCGATTTAATACGGCAATCACGAGCGGTCAAGATGGCGACACGCGTCGAATGCAGCGGGTTTGACATGTGGGACCCCCTGGCAGTGAGTCCACACGGACCGGTCTATGACAGGTGGGGCCCGCTTGTCAGCGCAAATTGAAAAAAAAAGAAACTCAACCTCGCGCGAGCGGGCTCGAGCGCAGCCGAGGAGCGGGAGGAAAGAGCGGCGGCGGTAACGATCGGGCGGGAGGATCAACCTACCCTATAAGGTTGATTTATCCTTTTGAGTGTTAGCCGCTGGGATGGCCGGGCTGCCGTCGGATGCGCGACACATGGCGCCGCGAGAGAGAGGGGAAGCGGGATGAGGAGTAGACGGCGGGGATGAGCTCGGGCCGGGGAGGAAGGGTTCGGATGCGTGACAAGTGTCGGCCGAGGAGATTTGATATTTAAATCTGGTATATATATTTCGAAATCATTAGGAGACTTTAAAATACTCGAGAAAAATACCAAATAAATTCCAAAAATTCCAGAAAAATTCACATAACTCACGATAATGTTTTAAACATATGAAAAATATTTCCAACTTATTTGGATATTAAATTTTCTTTTCAACAGAAACTTTAACTTCAGAAAATTCCAGAAAATTGGAAATTATTAATTTAAAACTATTTCTTCAAAATAAAAGCAAAAATTGGGATGTTACATCTGAGGTGGGAAGTCCCTAAGGCCAATTGGGCATCCTATTTCCAAGAGCAAAAGGATGAATTAATCCCTTAATTCTTGGTTCTGCTTTGTGCTCAATTTCCTCTGTTTGCTCAAAACTAGGGTTTGTAGTCAGAGGAATTGAGTTCTCTTGTTTGTCCCAACTAAAAGATGTGAGAAAGGTTTTTGGTTCCCTAAGTTCTTTGGCTAAAATTTCTTCTCCCTAAGCCCTCAATGTTATTTAGTTCAGGTTCTTGCTTATTTTAGCCTGAGAAGAAAAGAAGTTACTCAATGATTCTCTGTCTTCGTTTTGCTGCAGTAATAAGTGTTTTCAGTTAAATCAGAGGCAGCCGAGTGCAACTTTCTGTCAGGCGATGTCAATTAACCGCTGCGGCGGCTGCTTTGTATCTTTTGCATGTCTTGAGCAAATGAAACTTTCGATCGGACCTCTGCGAGAATCACTGCTGAACCTTTTGCTTTGCTCTCTCGTATTCTGCGTTCGGCTAGCACCAGCAAGAATCGTTCTCTGTTGGGTAACACGAAGCTGCATGACCTGAATGTTTGGTCAACGAGAGCTACTCTTTAGTGCTCTAATTTTCTGTTTTCTGTAGATTCAGTGTTTGATTACTCTGTATTTTCAGTAGGTTGTGCACATTTTGGTTCAATTTTCAGCGATAATTTACGTGCTCTTTTGGTCTTTGGCATTGCAATATTGATGATTTGTCCTCAGTTTTCAGCAACCAAAGCATGTATTTTCAGTGCAGTATTCTCTGTTCGGCCTGATTGGTTTTTAGTCTGTGAGCAGAGAGGGTGCTGATAAGTTTGGGTAAAGAGTAGCAGTACTGAATCTTCTTTTTGGTTTTGGTCTATGATTGGTTTATGCAGTCTATTGCCCTGTTGGTTGCATGTTTGTG
The DNA here is from genome assembly GCA_036346265.1 of Melocanna baccifera. Lineage (NCBI taxonomy): Eukaryota > Viridiplantae > Streptophyta > Magnoliopsida > Poales > Poaceae > Melocanna > Melocanna baccifera. The sequence goes on from JAYEVJ010000315.1 coordinate 135,451, forward strand.
TGTTTGCTAGTAGAGGTAGAAGCTCTGGTAGTCTGTGTATGTTTTGAGGAGCAGCAGTTCTTGATTTTTGCTAGTATTATTTGATTTGCAATTTCTTTGAGGTTTATGTTGAAATTTCCAAGAATCTCAAATGTGTTTTTCTTAGAAGCTTTCATTGGTCTTGTTTTACCGCTTATGTCAGTTTCCCTGGTAAATCGGCAAAATTATCTTCGACTACTTTTGAGTGAATTTCTTGCTTTATAGCTTTCATTGCTATTGGAGGAGAGGTTAGGTTGAATACTTTGGGGGCGTTTTTAAAAGGCACCATTCACGCTCCTCTGTTGCCATTTCCGATTCTTCAATTGGTATCAGAGCCGGTTAGCTCTTCTCGATAGATCTTAACCGGTCTGTGAGCCATGGCGACAGACAAGTATTCCACCAAGCCCCCGATCTTTGATGTGATCGACTATCCCTTCTGGAAGAGTCGGATGAAGTCCTATATTCAGGCCCAGGGCTATGCGATTTGGCAAAAGGTCAAAACTCACTTTGCTGTTCCTGCCGATGAAAACATCAATGTGAATAACATGCCTGATGTTGAGGTGAATGCTAAGGCAAGGAACATCATAATCTAGGGTCTGAGTCGAAATGAGTTTGATCGCATTTCTCATCTTTCGTCGGCCTGCGACATTTGGACGACCCTCAATGCTTACCATGAGGGCATCATCCAAATTAAGACGGTACAACAGGACCAGTACAAGCGAGATTACAACAAGTTTAAAATGCTCCTTCATCAATTGAAGATATAAATTGCATTCACTTCCTGTCATCAAGCTCCTTCATTTCCCACCGTTTTCCCCCTCATTCATGAGCCGTTTCACAAGAATTTAACACATGCCATTCAAAGACATGCAACATCGATCTCTCTCCTCGGGCCTCCTCAACCCTTATAAAAGGGAGCACCGTGAGCCCCTTCTCATCCTCACTCAACCCCGAAAATCCCAAGTTCTCACTCCTATTCGTTTGGCCGCAATCGAAGTTTTACTTTTCTCATTCAAGCGTCGTTCTTCGGCCTTTTGCGCCCCGTCCAGTGGAGCCCCGCCGCGTTTGACCACACCGTTGGCTTCGCCTCGTCGCATTCTACGCGGTGCTCACCTCGCCTTTGCCGGAACATCGCCGGAGCATCATCGCCACCGTAGGCTATATCACGTCGCTGTTCCTCGCGTCGCCACCAGTCGACCGTGTATGTCCAACCAAAACCAAGGTGAGCATCACGTTCCCCACACTCTCCTTTTCGATTTGCCACAAGTCTCGCATGTTAACTCCTCTCTGTTTGCCCGGAACACCGATGTCAGCCTGTCGGCTACATAAAGGCTTGTCCACCGTGTTTCGCTAGTCCGTTGGCCTAGTCGTCTGCGCCGTTGAGTTTGTCTCGACGTGTTCTACGCCGTGCTCTCCTCCGTTTGTCCAAAAACCTTGCACAAATTTTTGCGCCCGACACCTAGCCATGGCCGCAAATGGCACTTCGCGTTCCTGTCTGTCTGGGAATGCTTTCAACAATCCGTTCATGTCAAAACATGCCAAACCATCCGAGGTGGTTACCTGTCAGACGGTTTTGGATTCGCCTCACCGAGCATAAAGATATTGAGTTTTTCGTATTTCGGTACCGTCGTCGTTCAAACGACGATTGCGTCACCTCCGGTGAGTTTTTGGCTTAGCCGATAATTTCTCTACCTTCACCTCACCGCATTCTAAGCTGTGCTCACCCTTCTTCTCCATGTCTCATGCCCAAAAATTATTCTTCTCTCCACACCCTATGTCGTTGTCGTCGTACATGTCGTCACCATGCGCCCTTTGACGTGCCGTCACTTCCTATATGTGCCTCGGGTTCTTAGCAACCCATTTTGCTAGTTGGGTTCATGTTCTGTGCCTTTTCTCACCAGCGCCACGACCAAAGCAGTGAAAGGGCTGCTGTCTACGCAGGAATAGTCATTTAGAATATTCCTGATTTTTCTTTTTTCTGGATTTTCTGATCCGCCAATCTTCCAATCGCTCGTTCTCCTCCGTCCGAACTCCAAATTAAGTGATTCAAGTTTCTAAATTCATCTAAATTCATAATCTATTTTTTAGTATATATTTTGTAATTTTTGGAATTTCTCGACCGCCCCTTGGCTATGTTTCCTCACCGTCGAAACACCGTCGTCACCACCGCTCGAGATGCACCACCGCTTCACCTTGCCGCCGACCACTTTCGGTAATGCACGAGAGTGCCAACGCACTGCTCACAATCCCTTCTCTCTTTTCCTCACCTCGCCAACCGCCGCTGTACCCCGCATCGCCAGTGAGCCCACGGGCTTCGTGCGCTGCGCCACCGTCCCTGCCTATTGCCGTTTGGATGGTTTGAATGTTCCTCAGGACCGATCGGACTATCCAAACTCCTCTAAACCTTTAAATGGTCCAAAGTTTTTCCGTGCATTATCACCGTCCAATTCTCATCTAGCGACCTCTATTAAGCTCTTCCCTTCTCTTACCCACTAGGCAAGTCATATCCGCACCCAACCCATATGGCAGCCATGACAAGTGCCATGTGGTATATCACGTCAGCACAAACCGCCCCATGGCAGCCATGCGACTATCGAGTACTACTCGAAGTCGATCATGACTTCGACTACTCAGTACAAAGACAACTTCCGACCTCTCCTACCCATCTGATTCTTAGACTCCGACGTCCGGATGCTCTTTAGACTTCGTCGTCCGGAGGTTCTTTAGACTCCGACCATTTGGAAGCTTCTGACACTCCGAATGCTCGGAGCCTTCAACTTCGACTTCGACCTTCAACCCCAGAGACTTCGACCTTCGAAGACTCTGATTTTGACATTGACCTTCGAAGACTTCAACTCCATCTTTCGACCTTCGATCTCGGAGACTTTGACCTCGAAGCCTTCGACTTCAACCTCCGTCTTCGAACTGACCATAACTGTTGGATCATTTTAACCTCCGCACCCTCCAATCTCTCTGAACCCTCTGATCTCTCCGACCGCTCGACTCCAACTACCCTTAGTTCTCGATTGTTATAGTGTTCTGCGACCACTGTACAGTTCTGACTGGGTCTTCGTCTGAATCTTCAACTTCGACTGCACCCGTACTTGGAGTCTTTGTCTTCGACTTAGACCTCTGCATTTTCAACTGTTGATTCCAGTATGGTCTTGACCATGTCTTCAACTAGGCTTTCGATCACGGTTTCGACCATACACAAATATTGTAGCTTTCGACCACTTCTCCTTCACAAAAGAATTCCAATAATTCCCTTTATTCATTTCCTTGGAATTCAAACTACCAGAAGTCGTTCTCCTTCGCCCTAACTCTGTTTGGACCCATTCAATTTCCTAAATTCATCTAAAGTCATATTCTATCTCCCAGCATATATTTTATAATTTTTGGATTTTATTTGAATTTTATTTGAGTTTAGTTGTTATGGTTGTTCGCGTGTAGACTACGACTAATCCGGAGAGTATAACTTCAGTGAACCTCGGCAAACTTCGAAGCAAGGCAAGTTAGTTGTTATGGCTTTTCCTTATGCCTTGTCACCTTAGATGAAAATCTAGTTAGTACATTAGTATTAACTAGAGATTTTGTAGAATTGCTTAGCCATGCTTAGAATGATTTGGGTGGGGATATTTGTTTCACAAAAAACGATGATTTTCTAAAATGTATTCTTGACTTTGATGAGTTAAGAAGGAATATAAATGTTTCAAAGAAAAATATAAAATCTTGGTTTGGACCTAGGCTAATGGTTAGGTGGTGGGTGCTGGCATGCGTTATTGTTCGGAGACACAATGTTAATTGTCAGGCACAAGGGGCATGTGGTTTGAGCCTAAGTCAAGTTAAGGACCGGTCTGTGAGCTACTGTTGCAAAACCATATCGTACTACCACAAGTCCGGTATGGGACAGATCTGGTAAAGTAATTTGTGAAGTTCCAAACATAGTTTCGCTATAGGTTGAATGTGAGCGTGGCGTAGGCTGTGAGAAATCTCACATGGCACAAGAGGGGGCTCCAACTTGTGGATTCAAGTTGTGGTGAAACCTTAGTGGCGGCGTAAATATTTTGGCTACGGAACATTGTAACAACCTTGTAATGATATCCTTGCCGCACACCAAAGGAAGTGTGTTTATCCGGTGGCAATATGGGATAATCATGTCTTGTGGGTATAGCTGTACAACCTATGCAAAGTGTATAATCTATCCTGGATAGCCGTGCTCACGGTTATGGGCAAGCTGAGTAAAGTTTTTCATGGATTAGACTTTGGTTTTTAAAATGATTTCTGAAAAGGCCTATGGATGGATGGAATCCATGGGAGATAAAAAAGCATTTGGACGGATGGAATCCGTATGAGATCTTTTGGAAAAGATGGACCAGGTGGGATACCTGTGAATAGGATAGTGTTTGGTCGGAGCATACACTAACGATATTATTTGGTTAAATTACTCTTTCTATCTATTGTATCAAATTCAGCCTTTGAATCTATTTGCTGTATTTACCTCAATTATGCTTTTACGCACAAATAACCTAATATGCCTTCCATTCTCAACCCTTATGCATGCATGAACTCTGTTAAACCTCCTGGTGTAACTTGTGGAGTACTTTATGTACTCATGTTGCTTCATTCACTATTTTCAGAGAAGGATTTCATCAACTTCAGTGAGAATAATGATGAGTAGGCCACGTCTTACAGCCATTCGCCTGTGGGCAGGCAGGATGGGCTGTTGCTTTATGGTTCTTTTTCTGCTGCTTATATTTATTTTTGGTTTATGAACCATTGATGTAAACTTTGGCCATCAGGCCCATATTTAGTTAATAAATAAATATCATTGTGCATGATATGAATCTTTGTTATCCTCTGTGTGCATTAGTTTGATCCTGGACTAGTGCGATTTACACAGAGGATCCAAGAGTCGTTGCTCCGGGGTCTGACACTACTCTTTAGTGCTCTGATTTTCTATTTTTTTGCAGATTCCAGTGTTTCAGTGCTCTGTATTTTCAGCAGGTTGTGCACATTTTTGGTTCAGTTTTCAGCAATAATTTCTGTGCTCTTTTGGTCTTTGGTAGCTGCAATATTCAGTGATTTGTCCTCAGTTTTCAGCAGCCAAAGCCTATATTTTCAGTGCAGTATTCTCTGTTCGGCCTGATTGGTTTTCAGTCTGTGAGCAGAGAGGGAGCCGATAAGTTTGGGTGAAGAGCAGCAGTACTGAATCTTTTTTTTCGTTTTGGTCTATGATTGGTTTATGCAGTTTATTGCCTTGTTGGTTGCATGTTTGTGTGTTTGCTAGTAGAGGTTGAAGCTCAGGTAGTCTGTGTATGTTCTGAGGAGCAGCAGTTCTTGCTTTTTGCTAGTATTATTCGATATGCAATTTCTTTGAGGTTTATGTTGAAATTTCCAAGAATCTCAAATGTGTTTTTCTTAGAAGCTTTCATTAGTCTTGTTTTGCCACTTATGTGAGTTTCCCTGGTAAATCGGCAAATTATCTTCGACTACTTTTGAGCAAATTTCTTGCTTCATAACTTTCATTGCTATTGGAGGAGAAGTTAGGTTGAATACTTTGGGGGCGTTTTTAAAAGGCACCATTCACCCCCCTCTATTGCCATTTCTGATCCTTCAGCCTAGCCAAACATTACTGTAATTATTAGATATTGTCTTCCTAGGACAAAAGCATTAAGCCCCATTACGCAAGCTACTCCAATCATTCATAGAATCAAAATTCCCACCGAATATTGATCTTGCAAAGGGTAATCCCTACTATAGGGTATTTATCAAACAACTCAAAGTTACTAACCAAAGGGAACTTGCTACCCAAACCGAAGCAAAATAGCTTGAGCAGCACGTATCTACCCTTTATCAGCTATATTCCAACAACTCAAGTAGTCATAAACACAAGGGTACTCGCTACCCAAAATGTGAGCAAAACAACTCATGAAAAACACACTGCAACCTCTATACCTCGGACGACAGCACGACCTGGCCACTCTAGCGGCCACGGCCTCTGCCTCTTTTACATCACCAAGCGATGCAACCACAGCAAAGTCCACTCGGACTCGCGAGTGACAAATTCAACTATTTGCCAACCAGTCACAAGCATTATCTCACAACACCGCAAATCAACAACATGACTTGCAGGAATGTAAATGCAATGCTTTTCCCAAACCCCATCCTATTGTGCACCAGAGTGTGTCAAGTTTTAATTTAACCATTAGATCTAAATTAAGTTTTAATACTTAACCAACCTATGTTACCAAATTATCCACCACGGACCTAATGCCCGCTCTGATACCAACTATAACACCCCGGCCCCTTCTCTAAGCCAAAAGTGCTACCACCTACTCTACGCTGCTACCAATTAGAACTTTCGTTACTGGCTTTGCGCAACGACTCATTTTTTAAGTACCAAACAATCGGCAAAAGACAGACTTGATACTCAGCGCATAAACAGGGGAATAACTATGCAAACTATCAAAAGAAACTCATGTGCTAAACAAGGTTAAATAATTTTGGTTATATGTGGAGTGAATGTGCTATCCCCTTCCGTGCATGTCCCTTTCGGTAGTTACCTAAAAATAAATCAACAAGGAAAGAGTGAGTCAGAAGGCTCAGCAAGTACATAATAAAATAATGGCAACAATAACAGTAATTCAATTATCTTTGTAAGACAAAATCCTTGTACTATCAGTAAATCATTTATCTTGCAAAACTACCACATAAACTATGTGTATGGTCCTTCACCACTTTCTTCCATGCAATGCAATACAATGCAATGCCATGTCCACATACAACCCCGAGCTCATACCGGTAAAGCTGAGTGTCCACCCGTCGATGGCCTACTCGGGTCCTGCCCTTTTTCATGCGGGCCACAAACTCCACTCCCGTGGAACGCTTACCTCAGTACGTCTTTCTCGTGAGCACTCCGGACTAGTCATGTATCTTCCTCACCGACCTCACTGGAATAGTTACATGACTTTGTCTCCAGCCTGGCTCATGCAACTTATGTCAAGATAAATGGAAATGATGCAACATCTTTTCAATATTCATAGTAAAGCAATGCCATGTCCATATGCAACCTGAGCTCTTACCAGTAAAGTTGAGTGCTCACCCGTCGGTGACCCACTCGTGCCCCGCCCTCTTTCATGCGGGCCACAGATTCCACTCCCGTGGAGTGCCTACCAAAGTAGGTCTTTGTCCCACCACCACAGTATGTCTACGCAACGTAGATCTTTAGTACAAGTGTGCAGCATGATGCAACACTATTTTCAACACGATAATCAACCATAAGCATTCTCTTGTCATAGCATAATCAGCAGGCGATCAGAGATATTATTTCATAAAATGACATAAAGCATAAAATACGAAGCAAATACCAAACATTCATCCCAATCCACTATTTTACCATGCACTTGCCTGTTTCTTCAGCGGACGATGTGTGGACGACATCAAAACAAAACCACCACCTGTATAAACATCATCCATCCTCAATACATAATAGCATATACACACACATAGACGAACGATGACGTTCCTATGTGTAAAGCTGTCACATACCACACTATTGAATCAAACTTCTTTCCGCTGTCCCAACGGTTAGACAACCGTAGCATTCTATGTTAATACTTAGCATAAAAGCTATCTCGGGATCTAAAATCTGCATAACTCTACTCATATATTTTTCGTTACTATGAATGACAGGTAAACTCCGATCTCTGCTCGAAGGTCTGATTTTCACAATTTACAGACTATAACAATTAAATCATTAATTTTAGTCCCAACGGCCGGGTTATCCCATATCGGCTACGACCATCTTGAAGACATACTCCCAAAACCATACCGCCGAACTCAGCGCTCTAGCCATGTATGGTGCTTTAGCAATTACCTCTGTTAATTGATCTATACTAAATTGTCCATACAAACCAGTCGCTCGTCATTGACCTCATACACTAATTAATCACTTGCTCTAATCATTCACTGATAAGCGACTCACTAATCACTCAATGAACACCAGTCGGCCACAATACTATACTGCATACGAATTCCAACAACTAGCTCTACACATACGTCGGCCACAACCCCTCCGCGTTGCACGTTAATCCTAACGATAAGTCATGTTCTAACCATTCGATACATCCATCTCGTTAATCGATAACTCGGTCTTTACAAAGCTCAATAACCAAGTAAGGGAAAAGAGTCGAGGCATTACCCTAACTCCAATTGACCGGATCGGGGCTCCCCTTCCTTGTTTTGGCCAGATGTAGCGGATCGGACGTCGAATGAAACTTTCCTTCTTTTCTTCCCCCTTTTCCTCTTCTTTCTTCCTTTTTTTCTTTCGGCCGGTCAGCTCTTCTTTTTTTCTTTTCTTCTCTCCTCTTCCTTCTTTCCATTCTCTCGGCTGGCTGCATCTTTTTTCTTCGGTCGGCCTCCCTTCCTCTTCTCACCGGTGGTTTTCCCCCCCTTCTTCTCACCAGCAACCCCTCCCTCCCCCTACTTCCCACTGACGGCAGGGTCGACGGTGAGCGGCGCACGGAGCCTGGGGTGGCACTCAGCCAGCCGGGGGGGGGGATGAGGAAGAGGCGACGGCGACGAACGGCCAGCAGTAGGGGGGCGCAGAGAGGTGGGGGACGGCGACTACCTGTGGTGGAGCGCAGCGAGCAACAACATGCGAAGGCGGCTAGAAAGCGAGGGTGTGGAGCGGCGATAGGGTCTGTGTGGGGGCGCAGGGTGACGATGACAGTGCGACTGCACGGAGGGGAAAGAGGAGAGCAGCAGCAACCGCAGGGGAAGAGGAGAGCGGCGGCAACCGCAGGGGAGGAACGACGGTGAGAAGTCACAGGGCGACGCGGGGATAAGGGCGGTGGTGACGGAATGGGGGAGGAGAGCAGCTTTGGTTTCGCCTCCTCCCCCTGGATCCCTTTTTGTAGGGGATGACATGGGTTGGGCCGGGTAGGCCTTGGGGCTGGCCCAGCCACCCCCATTCTTTTTTTCTTTTTTTTAAGGTATTACACCGCCCTGGTTCCATCCTTCCTACGATGCTCCCCCGACCAATTCGGCGCACCCGAAGCACCATGTGGACACTGATGAGGGGAATTGGCTTGATCTTCTAATGAGAACAATAACTACGATTATTTGATATGACATTGACGATGAGGCTACTTGACCGAAATGACCAAGTCCATCCTGTAATCGCTACACCACACCCTTATCGTTATCAATCGTGCCCAACACAGATGGTCTTTCCTACAAGCAATCGAGAATCAAGCAAGAAAGAAATAAGCATGATCTTAATTTTCAAATGAAATATGAAGTTCATTGAACAATGAAGAGGTCTGAAGTCACTGTAGTTGGTGTAATCGACACAAGTATACAACTGATGTTTTCTGAATGAAAATCAATCTAAACAAGTCTAAACCCTAAAAGTGGCATCCCTGACAGTTTTTATGATGCGAGGGATGTGGGGGGGCACATCCGTAAGAGTGGGGGAATATCCCACTACAACTATCCAGTTAGGCTCAAACTGATACAAGGCCTAGGGCCCAGGTTTAGAACTGATTTAAATTTATTTTTATAGATTATGATATGCTCAAGTGTAGTTTTGAGGTGGGACTAGAACAATTGGAAAGAGGACATCAAAAGCTTTCCAACAAGTTCAAGATCACCTCATTTGGACTCTGTATGCACTTTCTATACTCGTTTGAAGTCAGCGCTATCTCCGGAGGTCGAACTGGATTCTAGAACATGCCTATCTTTCATTCTTTGGTTATCCTAGCCTCAAAGTAATGTGATGACCTCTAATGATCATCGCAAGCCTATCTTTCACTTCTATGTTTATGATCTTTTCAATAATATGTTATTTTGTCCCTTGAATAAATATCTTTCATATTGATCAATAAGTATGTGACTTATTCGTGGAACTCTTTATTTATATTTTGATGTTATTCTAAATTATCCCTGATCTTATATCATTATGTGGGATAATTATAATTTATAGATTAGCATATGTATTGATTAATGATCATGTTTCACGGATCAAGGATATGAGATATCAAATCAATAATGTGGATACATGTTTGAGAATATGATGTTGCATTGACCCACCATGAGACACTGCGGGAATTGTTATATTCTTAAGTATCATCGGTTAGTCTCATACATAGTGTATGTAAGATTCTTAGATCTGAAACCATCATTATTTCCTACATGTGTAATAATTTACTTAGGGGTTACTGTAACACCCTGTTTTTCAGAGTTTTTAAAGTCTTAAATTTAAAAATGAATTTTTGGGAATTTTATGGAATCAATAAAGCTTAATTTGAATTTTTAGATTTTAAAAAGAATTTAATATTGTAAAAACAAACATTAACATAAGCTAAAAATATGTTATTTGGATTCCTTGTGTCTCAGGAATTTTTCTGGAATTTTTGGTGAATTTTTCGGATTTATTTGTTATTTTCTAATGCTCCTTTTTATTTAATTGAATTTGTGAAAAAGAAAACTCGGGAAAAATCCTTGTGAACAGTGCTGGGCTAATCCCAACACTATTCATCCGACCCGCCGCCCGATCCGCCCCCGTCCACACGTCGGCCATCCCGTGGGTCGCGCACTGTGTATCGGTACGGTCTCGCCCCACCGCTCGATCCTCGCAAAGGCATCATTGACCGTCCACGTGTCACCCTCGCGCCCGTCGTCTCTGAGCCGGACTCCACCGTGCTCCGTGCCCTAGCTGGACATCCTCGGGCTCTGTGCTTAAAAGGTGTCGCCGCCCTCGCTGCCTCCCATCCTGAGCACTGCCGCCGACCTCGCCACCGCCGTGCACCGCCACCGATGCCGCTCGCTGCCACTGCCTCCCCGACGTCGCCGGTCCCCGTACCTGCATCCGCGTCGAGGCATCCTCACCAACGGCCGGAGCCTCGCCGCTATCCCCGTTCCGCAGGTGAGCCTCGTCGCCGTTCGAGAACCTCCGCCGCCGTGATCGCCGCGGACTCGGCCGCCGCCGCCCCACCACCTCTTCGCCGCTGGACCGCCGCTGTTGCTCCTCGCACGTGCGGTGGCCACCCTCGCCTCTGCGTGCCATACCCGCGCCGCCTCGCACCCCTATCTCCACCGTTGATCCAGATCTGGATCAATGGCCCCGATGCCACCGCGTGTCCAAGCCTCGCCCGTCCGATCGTGCTGACGTCAGTTCGCACCGCACGCCACCAATGGTTCACCTCCTCTATGGACATGGTCCACTGTGGACCGTGCGGCTGACAGCCCGACCTCACATGTTAGAGCCACTATTCTGTAGACCCGTGGACCCGTCCCACGTCCGAGTCAGCAAGCCACGTCAGCCCTAGGTGCCACGTCAGCAACCACATGTCGGTGACACGTCAGCCCTAGTTCCACGTGGCAGTGTCACGTCAGCAAAACCTAACCCCAGTGCCACGTTAGCATGCCACGTCAGCCGAGCCACGTGTCAGCACCACAGTCGACCACATCAGAAACCCCGTGCACTATTCTGTGGACCGAGTCCACCGTGAACCCGACTTCTCATACACCGAGTCCACAACACAGTAACTTTTTCGAATTTTCAGTATTTTCTTTAGATTTAATTTTTCGAGAGCCCGTTCTTCTCCGTCCTAGCTCTGATTGACCCCGTTCTTTTTTCTAAATTCATCTAAAATTAAGCTCTATCTTTTGGTTCTAGTTTCAAGGTTTTTAGAGTTCATTTGAATTTTATTTGATTTGATTTTATTGTTTGATCATTTTCTCTCTCGTTAGATCTTGTCTTCGAAGGAGCAGGAGCGCCGCCAGAGAATCCCGAGTACCTCGCTGAGCCAAACCAAGGCAAATCGTGTCCTTTGACCATGTTGAACCTAATTTTTAATCTATTATTTATTTATTTTAATTTAAACTATCCTGCATTGCTATTTTATTACAATCTCTTGTACTTGGTAGTTATCATCCCAATGGAAGAAACTCCTCCTTAATAATTTGAAATACCATTATGACATTATCACCATAGGTTGAGAATGTAATTAGCGATACCATAGTAAATGTCACATGGGTGGTACGATTAGCATGTTAGCCTTGCTTATGTTACGAATGGGTTTATCATCGCCTGTGAATAATTAATTTGACTTAATGAAATATGGAATCGTAGTTGGTGTCACAATTATAAAATTTGTGCCATGACATTAGTGTGTCATTGGCAGTGGTCATACATTGATTTTCACTTGGACGAGTGATCGTGCAGTAAATGAGAAAGTGTGAATTCACTTCGAGGAATGTGGAAGTCTCGTCTGGGTAATGTTAAGAATTTAACTTTGTACGCCATTAATTTGAGCTTTACCGTGCAAACCACATGTCTAGTATGAGATAGACCTTGCTGATTAATTTGGGAGATTTAAATTTCAATCTCGCCATTGTGATGAACATGGTTGTTGATTTCCATGAGGCGCAAGGGGGGTGTGATGCGAAACCCTAGCGGGCGGGATTGAGTTGAGGTTGAACATTGTAAAGGCTTTGTTGTGATTTTCTTAGATCGAGGTTAATCACATCATGTGGGTACAGTTGTGAAACCTCTGTAGAGTGTAAAACTATTCGAATAGCCATGTCCCCGGTTATGAACAATGCTCGGTGATTTCACACGAGGGGAAGTGATTTCATAGAAACTTGTTGTTTATGGTTGGAAAGTGAACGGCTAGTTCACTGTTGGTTTAGTTTGTGGATGGGTTATTCACAAGTGGTTTAATTTTAATTTCGTTGATTATTTATTTATTACTATTTTTCATTAAAGTTCGCTTTCTATCTATTTATTGTATTTATCTTAAAATGTCATTTTATACAAATTAACCTTACAGCCCTTCATTGGTAAGCCTTACATATTATATTGCATTCATTTATTACAAACGACTTGCTGAGTACCAATGTACTCACAGCTTTATGCCCATTGTTGCTCAGTTGAGGAGGACTTTTACCAGCAGGATGTACCCGAGGGAGAATACTTCAGCGACTTCGCGGATTAGGACTTTGCTTTCCAGTCGATTGCCTGTGGGCATGTCGAATGGCTACTACGCTTATTTTTGGTTTTCCACTGCTAGTTTTTGAGCCCTTCAGGCTAGTGAGATTGTAAGCTTGGTCATAAGGTCGTACTTTGGATAATTATCAATATTTGAGTCTTTCTTTATTTTAGTGTGTGTATGGTTGGTATTGCATCTATGTTTGACTGTGTGCACTAACATGATCCTGGACTAGTGCTATATACATAAAGAGTCCGAATTTGCATATTCGGATCACGACAGTTACCAAACACTACTTCATGACTTATGTGTTGTCATACAGGTAGCTTTCGGGTTTATTATGAAACATGCAGAGGAATATGAGCGATCAAGATGGAATTTACCCCTTCTATATAAAAAGAAAGATATCTCTAGGCCTCTTGATATGGTTGGATTAAGGAAGTGCATGGCCATATCGAATGTGGTTGAAGAGTCAATCACAATTGAATAATCCACTACATGTTCAAGTGAAGGATCGAGCTATCATAGGATGGCACACTTCTCGCCTTGAGTTTGATCTGGTATCATGAGGCAAAGGAATTGGTACATATGCACCATATAGGTTCATCTAATATAATCTTTATATATATTTGGGGGTCGTTATGTCCTACTAAGGACCACTACCGACTTATGTGCCAACAAGGGGTTTTCGGCCCATGGCCAAATATATATGAACCTATAAGGTCACATACTTAATAGACTGAAATGATAAGGGCCTAGATAATAGTTTCCAAGTAGGATTTGATCTCTGCTCATATCAGATAAGGATTCAATTGGAGGCTATATAAGGAGAGGTGCGGGGGTTGAGGGAGGTATCTCGAAATACATCCATCAAACCCCTACCATGCACGCTAGTGTTAGCATACCGATGCATGGTATTTCCTCCCTGAATGTGTAGACCTTGACAGAGGCATTACTATGACTGTGACGATGATCGAGACGATCGTGAGGAGGAGACAGATGCCTGGAGGACGATCGACTCCTTCCACTACACCAATGCACGCTTCGTTGAGTCAGCTGCTTCAACTCTACTTCCGCTACACTGCGCGTCTAGTGGTAACAGTATATGATTTCTTACTCACATTGCTTCCTATTTTACGTAGTAGAAAATTTTAATTTGCGCTAGTGTAGCCTACCTGTATCCCAACACTCCGGTCCCCCTCGATCCCTAGTTGCTCCCCTAGCACATAATTTGTTTACCTCACTGTAGTTTGCCATGGTTTTGTGCACCCGATTGCCACCGCCACTTGGCTCACTGTCGGCCATCGCATGTGTCAAATTAGACCACGCGCGCCTTGCCTAGAGGTGGGGTCCGAGTTAGGCGTTCCATTTTTGTCCTTCCCGTCGGTTGTCATGGTCCTCCCCGCTGGCAATGTGCATGGCAAGCCGCCATTCTGTTCGGTCGAGGAAGAACATTGTGCACCCGTCATTAGTTTAAGGCATGTAAAAATTAGTGCTGATGACCATCATTATGCTTAGTTAATCTATCGTTGACCAGTGGACCCCTTTCATTAGCTTAAGTCTGAACTCGCTAACATGTGGGTCTCACCTATTTAAAAATTCTATTAAAATTAGTTAATTAAATTAGAGCCAATGACATGTGGGCCCCTATTTACTATGCCTTGAACAGTACATAGTCCTACCTGTCAGTCCTTAATCCTTTAGAATTTAATTCAAAAAGAGATTAAAAAACCTGAGGGCCCACTTGTCAGTCCCTAAATCTTTTTCCTTTAGAATTTAATTAAAAAGGACTTAACTTTTTAAAAAGAAATTAAAAAGTTAACTGAATACTAGTATTGTAGGGGTGGCCCCCACCTAAACCCAGCTAGCCTATAAACCATGTATTAAGGATGTAGCTGCCCTCGGTCGGAGGCTCGGTGTAAGGTTACGATGGTAAAGACACTCCTTACGAGGGAACACATATATATTATGACCAGCCCTTGGGAAAAACCCAAGAGGACATTTGCTCACCTAACTCTCTACTACCATACCTCTCTCTCTCTGTTTGGTCTGTAGCCACAACAACTAGTAAATAGAATTTTTAAAAGATAATACACTCTTGGGAATCTTGTTGGATTAATCTTATCATTGAAAGGTGGATTTTGATATGGTAATTTCAAACTTGTGGATTTACAATATCATTGAAAGATAATTGCATTTTAACTTATGGGATCAACTAGATCATTTAAGGATGTTCAAATGTTTAACTTGATGGATTTAAATCAATTATAGGAGATAGATTGTCAGGTGATAATTAATTGAGGCACTTAGATTCATTCAAATTTGGTGGAACCAAAATGGTAATTATGGAGAGATTGATGTTGATGGATTAATGAATGTTGAATTATTGCTTAGATGATCTTAAAATCAATTGTTGATCATTAAAAGGTTGGATTAATTTTATATTATTTGATGGGAGTTATGGATCTATTGGATTAGACAATGATCATAAAGCAATTGGTGGAAATCATGAATTACAATGTTATTGGAATTTGTTGGAAAATTTTTAAGGTTTGTCATCGATCAGAGGTACTACAAAGAATAGAAGTTTATGGGATTGTTTGTGGAAATCGATGTGAAATCAATGAGGTGCATTTGTGGTATATGATTTTGGAATCAAACACCTTTGAAAAGTTGAAACAAGTATGTCCTTCTCAGATGAACACTTGTGAAAGTTAAGCCTTTTTGGTGGAATTCTAAATTAATCGATATGACAAAGGTAATTGAAGTTAACACAGAACTTGCATATGACAAACAATGGACTATTCCAACATATTTGTTGTATTCGATATACTCAGTTGAAGAAATGCTTCAAAGTACCAAAGAACAAGTCAGAATCATAGAGGAAGCTGAACGTTGCACAAGAAATAAGACAATCAAGTTCTACAAAGTACAGCGGATCAATAATTCAAAGTCAAGCAATTTGGGAGCATGGGAAGGATCTAAGAGCCGAGTTTCCATCTCCTTTGTTTTACCTAGTCCGTCCGAATCTCAGGGACGAGACTCTTTCTAAGGGGATAGGTTTGTACAACAACAACAAACCTTTTGTTCCAAACAAACAAATTGGGGTAGGCTAGAAATGAAACATTCTCAAGGTCCAAGAGACGAGAGCCTTAAAATAAAACCTACAATATTAAAACCCTAAACCCTACATCCTGCCATCTGAGTCAAAAGCCTAAAACACTTCCCCTAAACTTTTCTTGTGGTTTTAGTACATGGATCGCTAAATTTCAGGTGCTCCTATCAAAAGCTAATTCTTTAGATATATTCTAATCCCTCAAGTCTCTTTTAACTACTTCCTCCCACATCAGTCTTGGTCAACCTCTGTCTCTTCTTACGTTTTCAATACATCTTAAAATTCCACTATGTACCGGTGTCTCAGGAAGCCTTCGTTGGAGTTGTCCAAACCATCTTAAGCAATGTTAGATTAACTTCTCTTCAATTGGTCCTACCCCCACCTTATCACGTATATCATCATTGCGGATGTGATCCCATCTTGTGTGACCACAAATCCACCACAGCATTCTCATCTCTGCTACACTCATCTTCTGTATATGTTCTCTTTTAGTTAGCCAATATTTGCTCTATATAGCATTGCAGGTCTTATCACCGTCCTATAAAATTTACCCTTTAACTTTTGAGAGATTTTTTATCATACAAGATACCAGATGCTTAGCGTCATTTCACCCACCTAAGGGGTAGGTTTGTAACATCCAAAAAAATCACTATCTTTAAAATGTTAATTTCAAATAATTATTTAAAAGTATCTGAATTTTATTTGGATTTTATATGTAATTCTAGAAGAAAATCTCAAAATTTCAATTCTAACCCAAAATTCCAAATTTCAATTTAAATTCTAAAAATTCAAATTCAAGCCTTCAAAAATCCAAATCTCTAAAAAAATATCCATTCTATTTTTCTGGGTCTAACCTATTTTTCTTGACCCATCTTTTCTTTTCTTTTCTCACTTTTTCCTTCCTTTCTCTCTCTCTTCCCTCAAGTACTATTCACGACACTGTTCACCATCTTCAACCTTTGGCTGAAACTGCAACAACCAAGCAGAGCATGCGCCACCACCTCCCTCACAAGCCAACTTCCAAACATGACCTTATCTCGACATCAGGCCAAAACTAAAGTTGTTCCAAATTATACAAAGAATCCATTCCTTTCAAACCTTTCGTGATTCGTTCATTGGTTTGCCTTTTATCTCATATTTTCTTAAACCATCTCAAAACCAAATCCCGCAAATTTAAGTCCATTTCTATCTTTTTTGAGCCCTTGTACACGACCCCTTGACCCCTCTTAACCCTTCCTAACCCCTACCAAGTCTCCTTAAACCCCACAACACCACCGCCACCGAGAGCCCTTCATTCCAAAATTGCTCATCGCTCTAACTCATGTTCCAAGCACTCTGGTGATTTCTTTGAGTTTCTTTGGCGTCACTTCATGTTCCCAAGTATCTTACATCCTCATGTGAAGTTACTTTGATTTTTGTACAGCCATTTGACAAAAAAATGATTTTTTTTCCGAAACCGATCTACTACATCCTTCATCATCGATTTGTCACTTCCAGTGAGCCAAAATCCAATTCTTTGCTATTGCACGATCACCATCACACCCTCTACATATTTAATATCTTTGTTTGTCCAATGCATAGCTGAGGAAGTCCCGCACAGGAGCACCCCATTGCTTTCATGGACGTCGTAGTGAATAGGCCAATCCATCAATCCTCTGACCAAACCAAGCATACCATCGCATTCCTTGGGTCAATGTCACGGTAGTGCTCACCTTGTTTGCCCATGTTCCATCCCAAGGTGTTGTTTCCCTTGTCAACCCATGTCGTCGTTGTTCTTGCCGCCACCGCCTTTGCTGTGGGCCCCACAGGCTGGAGCCACCGCTAGCCAGCCATCCTCCATGAGTTGTGGACCCGTTTGGCCCTTCGACTGGTCCTCCCTATCCTTCCCTCGCCGGTGCATGCCCACAGCCAAAGAGCCGCATGTGTGCATGTGCGTGCTCTCTATAGTAGGGTTGTAAATGAGCCGAGCTCGAGTAAACCTGGCCTCCCAAGCTCAAGCTCGATAGATGCTCGAGCTGACCTCGAGCGAGCCTGAGTTGGGGATCCAAACCTAGAGCTCAGCTCCACCCAAGCTCAAGTTCATCTCAAATAAACTCGATAACAGTTAAAATAATTTTATGCACTATTTTTCAATAATAAGAAAAATCTGAGTTCGAGCTCGGCTCTAGTAAGCTCGATAATAGTAAAAAATAATTTAACATACACTAATTTTTATCAATAGAAAAGTTTAAACTCGGCTCGAGTAAGCTCGGTAAGAGTTAATATGTATGATGAGCTGTAATAAAAAGCTCGAGACTCGCGATCTATTCGAGTTTAGCTAGTTGAAGCTCACAAGATCATAATCAAGCTCGAGCTTGGCTCGTTTGGAGCTCGAGTAGCTTGTGAGTCTCGAGTTTTTTTACTGCCCTACTCTATAGCCTCCAGTGTTGGCCTCTATTAGTTCTTCTTGAGTTTGGTTTGAGTCAATGACGAGTGGACCCCACATGTCATACACACTAACAAATAAAAAACCTAGCCAAAAAGAAGACTCCTGAAATATTCTCCCATTTTACAATTTTCATGATTTTCCTTTCTAACCGATATTCCGATCGCTCGTATGCCGATCCTACGCCACACAATCCCTTTAACAGTACTCTTAACTTGGGTATAAAAGTAACGCATGCATGACGATGTATATTACAGCCAACCTCTAGTTGTAGGGAGAGCTAGCAAGCCTCACCAACTTTTTCCTCGCTTTAAAACAGGCAAAATGGTGCATCTCCTCCTTTGTTTTCTTGGGAATTGAATAGCAGTTCATCATAGGCATATGCACATAGGCGCACGTTAGACCATTAAGGTAGCAATTACTAAGGGTACATGATAGTTGGTGTTACTTTTTTGCCCAGGAGAAAACGCACACATTGCGAATAATTGGAGAGAATATAGGAGAATTTCTGAATTTCTCTATTATCTTACTTGCTCCCCCTTTTAAACTGGTTATAAGTATCCTCAATGTATAGTCTAACTAGCACACCTATTCGGACTCTAAGTAGGACTCGACTTCTACTTGAGTTACACACGGAGATGAACTCAACTTCATCTTGGACTTAGAGTCAAGATTATTTGTAGCAATCTCCTCTCTAATCTTGACTCTCTAAATTACTTGAGTTTGCCTGAGTTTAGGTGGCGACGCATCTTATCAACACCTCAGACTCATCTCATCATTTAGAGTACTGTTGATTCATCATCGCTGAGCACTTCAGCAAGAGACGTTTTCCCCTTCATCGGCTTGTGGCATTCTGAAGCAAAGTGACCATAATCATTACAATTATATCACCTCACTTTTGCCTTATCAAACCTCCGATTCTGATGACCTCGGCCATCGGAAGTGTTCTTACTTTCATGCTTTGATGATCGGATCTCCCATTCGGCGTGGGTCAATAAAAACTGTCATTCGTTGTTGTTACGATTATTGGATACGCATTCCTCATACGCCTTAAGACGACCGATGACCTTCTCCATGGTCATTATCTTTAGGTCTTCAAATTGTTCTATAACTAAAGCAATTGGGAGAAACTGTGAGGGACTAGCACGAAGGAATTTTTTCACCACGTATAACTCTTCTACCTTCTTGCCAAGGGCTCGTATCTTGTTGGCGATGACCACGAACCGAACGGCGAAGTCATTGATTGACTCTATTTCTTCATATGCAGCAACTCAAACTCGGTTCTGAGAGTTTGTACTTTTGCTTCCTTCACACGATCAGCTCCAAGATGCATCATCTTCAACACCTCCCATGCAGCTTTGGTTGTCTCCTTTTCGGCCAGTAGGAACAGTGAAACTTCTGGGATACCCTGATAGATGGTCGCCAATGCCATCTGATCCTTATGCAGGTCAACGTTGCCGTTCTCGATCGCGTCCCACACTCCTTGAGTCCTTATGTACACCTTCATCTTGATTGCCCATGCCGCATAATTGCTCGTCGTGAGCATCGGATAATACAGTGTGACAGCGAAACTCACCTTTGCCGTCATACTGGATGATGCCTCGTCCCCAGTGACCCACTTCTCGAAGAACGTGACATGATCTTGGGCACGAATCAAAAAATTAGTCCATCTTAAGGTGAATCTTAGGAACTTTGAGAATATATGCTTTGCAACTCTAATCACGTCAAAATTTTCTATTGACGTAATTGTTACTTGCACTTTGACGTGCTGCTTCTGATCTTAGAGATTTCTTTGTGCGGATGGAAGAAAATTTGAAGTTGCTTGGACTTTCCCCTTTTTTTTCAGCTACTCGACTCTCGCCTAGGCTCGACTAGCTCTGATACCAATTGTTAGATCGGACCCTAGCCGCATGCTTAGGTCCAACCGGATTTACTTCCCAGACCACAGGTCTAAATGGGCTGAACACAACTAAGCCCACGGAGCACGACACTTATAAATGGTATTGAGGCTTCTCCCCCAAAAGACTAGTCCAATAGATGGGGGCTCCCTCACACTTATAAGTTGTACTTTCTCCTCTCCCACAATCAATGTGGAATTATTCCTAACAATCTCCTCCTCACATATTGGTTGGGCACTTTTGCAACCATTAGGTCCAAAGAGATGTTAGGCCCCTAGGTTTTGATACCACTTGTTAGATCGGACCATGACCGCATGCCTAGGTCTAACAAGGTTTACTTCCCGGGTCACAGGTCTAAATGGGTTGAACACAATTAAACCCACGGAGCAACACACTTATAAGTGGTATTAGGCCTTCTCCCCCAAAAGACTAGTCCAATGGATGGAAACTCTCTCACACTTATAAGTTGTATTTTTTCTCTCTCATAACCAATGTGGGATTATTCTTAACAATCTCTTCCTCACACATTGGTTGGGTACTTCTGCAATCCTGGGCTCTGATACCACTTGTTACTTTTTTGCCCAAGAGAAAACGCACGCATTGCGAATAATTGGAGAGAACACGTACTTGTTAGATCGGACCTTGGCCGTATGCTTAGGTCCAACCGGGTTTACTTTCTGGGCCAAATGTCTAAATAGGCTAAACACAACTAAGCCTACGGAGCACCACACTTATAAATGGTATTGGGCCTTCTCCCCCCAAAAGACTTGTCCAATGGGTGGGGGCTCCATCACACTTATAAGTTGTGCTTTCTCCTCTCCCACAACCAATATGAGATTATTTCTAACAGTTAGCAACGTGTAGTATGGTGCCATCCCATGGCATGGTGAGAGTAATTATGTGCCGACATGGTAGGTTGAGACCCCCAAGACCATTGAAGCTTCTTAATGTAGTTTCACGGTGATCGGGAAGCAACTACAAGGCTTGGTTTTTTTCAAAATCTATCCTACGCCATCGATGTCAGTTCACTAACCCCAGAAGAATTGCGCCTCAGACAACTAAGGGCCCGATCAAAATAGAGTCAAAAACACTGTTTAGCGATTAAATCACTGTAGCAGCGATTAAAACACTGTAGCATTTTGTCACGTAGTGAATTTTTTTTTGTTTTTTGGTTTTTTTGCATTCCGTTTTTTTCTCATATTCCTTTGCATTGTCCGCACTAGACTAGCGAGCCGTTTTTATTTTTACATTTTTTAAAATTTAATTATGCCTAACATACAACTCAGCTACAGTGTTTTTTCAGCTAGCTACAGTGTTTTTTCAGCAAAAGCCAAAAGTCATCGCTGTTCCGATCACCCCCTAACCTTTTGATTTGGCCACCGGTTGTAGCGACCTTTGAATCTTTCAACTTAAGGTTTATTCTTTTTGGTTTTTGAAATTGATTTTTGATTTTTGTTATAGTATCTAACTTTCAAATGCAGTATTATTTTCAAGATAGGATCTACAAGTTAATTATAGTACACGTACAAGTTAATCATAGTATATATTAAAAGTCCAATATCTATACCATCCAAAATCGCAAGTGAATATCTCTTTCTCTGTAATCTCTGTAGCAAACAGTTAAAATTCAAAAATTTTAACCAAAAATCATAAGCTACAGCTAAGATAAATACAACACTATATACAAACCTATCGAAAGTTTCACGGTAATCGGGAAGGAACTACAAGGCTTTTTTTTCGAAACCTGTCCTATGCCATCGATGTCAGTCGACTGACCTGGAAGAATTGCGCCCTCAGGCGACCAACTTTTCGATTTGGCCACCGGTTGTAGCAACCTTTGAATCTTTCAACTTAAGGTCTGTTTTTTTTTTATTTCTGAAATTAGGTTTTGACTTTTGCTATAATACCTAACTTTTAAATGGGGTATTTTTAAGACAGGATTTACAAATTAATTATAGTACAGTTAAAAACCCAATATCAATACCATCTATTATCGCAAGCGAATATTTCTTTATCTGTAATCTCTGTCGCAAACAGTTAAAATTCAAAATATTCAACCAAAAATCATAAGCCACAGTCATATCAAACATACCCTTAGAATACGTCACCGCAACAGCTTAGATGACTGCAACGTTTTGTCCAGAACATCAGCATCCATCTTAGCTGTTCCAAGTCTTTGGCAACCTTGGAAACAACAATGCTGTGTTGTGCTGTGCATCGCTTGCCTTGTACAGACGCTCTGTAGTGGTTAATATGGTCAAGAGTCCAAACACAGCCTACATCGTAGGCGAAGCCGCCTCCCGACGACCCCGGATGCCTGTCCGAGCTCATCGACGAACAACCCTGTTGAGCTCCGATGAACTCACACCGGTCTTCTATCGTACTATGGCTGGTTTTGTATGGACTCCTGCACGGCGGCCAGCTTTGCCGGAGCTCTCGCCATTGGCTCGCGCCGCCACTGGCCTACATCGGGCGGGGCAATGGGCAATGGCGAGGTGCCATCATTTGTGGACCCCGGTGAACCTCAGGAAATCATGCTATCATTTGGTTTTGGACGCCAAAAGTTATGACTTTTGGGGTTATCAAAGTTCAAAACTGCAGTTGCAAGCAACATCCACAGGTTCGGGACAGAAGAAAAGGTCAGGGTCTATGCTTCTTCAAGCCAGTGACGTAGTTTTTTACTGCTTTTTAGTTAGAAGATCACCTATCGGAAGAAGCATTTACATGGTCGTAAACGTAGGAAACAATACCAATTTTTAATATTTCTACTAGAAAATGCGCTCACGTAAGGAACATTCACAAACAAAGTCTATACAAACGTAGAAATAGATTTGGTGCTCATTTGGGCTCTTGAAGCTCAAGCTTCTAGCTTTTCTAGTATTTTAGCAATTTTTTTACTATAACTACTGGTAGTTTTTTCAGTGTAATTAATTTTAAAAAATTAAAAAGAAAGTAAAGAAAAATGTTATATCAACACAGACAATACAAAGAAATAAAGGGAAAAAATACAAAAAAACCAAAAAAGATAAAAGCTAAAATCTTAAGTCCAAATGAGCATCCTAAGCCCGAGCCTCTGGCTTATTTTGCACCGTAGCAGTTTTTTACTGTAGTTGTTGTTAACTTTTCAGCATAATTAAATTTAAAAAAATAATAAATAAATAAATAAATATATCATCATGAATAATGCTAAGGAATAAAGAGGAAAAAAGAAAATACAAAAAACTCTAAAAAACCAAAAAGCTAGAAAAGATAAAAATTAAAAGGTTAAAAAGCATAAACTGAAGCACTAATGCGCGCCTAGTCATTCGGACATGAGGTTATTATAGTAACACAGACACTTGCATCACTAAGACTACTAAGCGACAGTACGATAGATATGGACACGAATACAATACTTCTCGAAAATGTTTCTATAGCACAGTGTGTTAACACATGACTGATAGGAGGACTTCACTAGAATGATGGAAAAAGAAATCTTGCGAATTATAGTGTGGTAATATCCCCTTTTTTCAAATATCAAATTTTACTGATAACACAACTCATTACTTTTCTTTCAATCTTTCGCGAAAGAATAAGACATGGAACTGAATTCTTTTTAAGGTTCTTCTGGGTAAGCATAAAGTTTATAGTATAAACTATAAATAACTGCTTTTGCTAGTAAAGTAATAGAATTATTTATTATACTTCAAGCATATCTCAGTCAAAGTAGTCGAGTTGGAAAAGTTACCTGTACTGTGTAGAAGAAGGCAAGCTTTCTGCATTTTCTTCACCGTTGAATTCAACTAGCTGCGTCTGTGTGGCGACATACCACGCAAGTTATTTTTTGTAAACAGTTGATTTTTGTGTAAAGGTAGTAATAATGTCTTTTTTTTGTGGTGTTTGGTATAACTGATGTGTTTAGTTTCTTTGCTGAACTATTTTTTGCTGGGGTATGTATATCAATTTAGGTAGTAAGAATTATTGGTTTCCATTGGGTAAATAAGTTTGTTTTGTATGGTGGTGCGCAAACGGTGTTGTTTAGGTATACACATGTATATTATTTGTAAATTAAATTTTGTATTATGCTAAGAGTATAGCTATTTTTTAGGTAGGTGTAAAATGATTGGTGTATATAAAAGAATAGGCTGTGGTATGCTTTGGCTTAGGGTAAAAAGGTCGTGTTTCTGTGATGCATGTGTTTTGCTCAGCAAATACTAATTGTGTATGGTATAACTGTTTTTTTAAAAGTTCGTGTGTAGGTGTGTTAGTTTAGGTTGATTTGAGTGAGTGAGAAAGTGGGGGAGAATAGTTTATTCTATATTTGTCGCAGGAGCTACTACGACTATTTTGTATAATTTGGTGAAGTGTTTGTATATAATGAGGAAATCTGATGTGGGACAAATCGGTGATCTCAATCTGTTTACGTTAGTAAGATGAGTATTATGAATGGTAAGAAGCATTAATAAATGTATAGGGAAACACAATGTTTAAATAAACTGGGAAGAGGAAGCTAGTAAACAGATTTGTACAGAAACTGGTGTATGTTTTGGAGCATGAAGGAAGTGAAGGGGTCTCTGAATATGTTCAGGTTAGGTAGTACAGCATTAATTATAATAGAGTGCTATTTAGTAATGGCAGTTTTGCTGGTAGGGATGGCATACTTGATGACATTCTGTACAACAAAATAAGTGTGGTTGGCAGGAGTAAGTTTTGGTGGAAGCGAAGACTGCAGCGATATTAGTACAGTCTGTAGTAACACTTGCGTGAAGCATTGTAAGTTGTCGATGTGGGAGAGAGGCATATCATTCGTTGCGAGGAAAATATGTGGTCTTCCTGCAAGAAATAGATGATGCAGAAATAGTAGTGAGTATATGCTAGCTCATTAGTTTGTTCGTGGTAGCAAGTACCAGTATTGAGGAATGTATTACTATATATCTCTTGTGGTGGCTCACTGTTTTGCATCGCGGAATAACTCTCTTGTAGCTTTGCTCTTCTTCAGAGGCTGAGTTATTCTATAAACAGGCATAGTGAGTGAGCATAAGAAGTCCAGAATTGGAACATATGCCTTCTTTTTGGTTTTTTGAATAGCAATGTCGATAATAATGGATCGTAGTAAAAGTAATTACCTTTTGTTTGGCTCTGTAGATGAGGCATATAGGATAGCTCTGGGAGGTACAACGCCTGTCATTGATCGCACATGGAATGTTGGAATGTCACTTTGTAGTGATCCTTCTGACATTTGAACAATAACGTCGTATTTTCGGCCAATAACTGCTTTGATTTCAGATGGGATATATTCTGGCTGCCCTTCAATTGTTGCAACCAAAAGCATGGGAGGTTTTCCAATGAGCTCTTGGCCTATGTCATCAAAGAACATAAATTCTACATGGACACGCGTGTGTTGCTCACTGATTTCAGGATCAGTGCCGTACACATTTATTTTATATCTGTTTCAAGATTTGGAAAAACATGTTATGTACTATATTTTTTTGATCGGTTAGTTATTGACTGTCTGAAAGATTTGAATTGTATGAATGTGCGAGTAGTTGTATACCTTGGTTCTGCTGTTGTAGCATTACATCTTTGGCACTTGTATCCATCTCCATCTGGGAAAGTTTTTTTCCAACACGAATAGCACGATATATACCACTATGACTATGCTGGCACTAAGTCTGTGATAAGTATGGTAAGTCTGTAGCGTTGACCCTGTGTGTACCATAACTGAAAACAGTCAATATGTAGTCTATGTGAAACCCAAGCAGTAAACATATGTATAGGGTAACGATTTGTTTTTGTACCAAAACTTCGTTAGGTATGAGGTCTATCAATTCACGCACTGTAGTGGTGGCTGGACTGTTGCGACTATGGTTATCTTTTCGCCATTCAATCTGGTGTGGTTGGTTGCTAATTCTATAGAGCACATTATTAACAAAATTGAAAGCAATGCAGAAGTTATATTAAAAGACAATATTGTATGTTTGGTGATTGCTGAACTGTTTGGAATGGAAATGATGGACTGTACATTTTTTTGTAGAGCGTATATCTCTAGTATTGGTATATTGATATACCACTTCGATGCTGAGTTGCTATGTAATGCAAACTAGCCTACATGTGCATATGAAAGAAGTATTAAGTGTTAATAATTTAGGACAAGAAAGTGATGAAATAAGGTATATGCTTTTTTTTGTGCAGGTGGTTAGATGAAGGGGAGTTAGCGCAATAGACCTGAGTATGTACCAACTGACATGCCAACAAATAAAGCAACGATTGTTTTATCTTGAGAGGTGGTGAAGAGGAGTTCAGCATTAAATGATTCAACATGATGGCCTCAAAATGTTATAATTATTGTTTGGTTGTGAACAAGTAGCAAAGCATGTTGTTTTACTGAAGTTAATGGAGAAACGATATAGCTATAGATCATAAAGTGTAGGGAAACGCAAAGGAATAAAAGCTATAGAGAATATGTGTACCTTCCATCTATTATCTTGACAGTGCATTTAACTATTGGGCCTAGCTTCGTCGTTGTTTCAATAAGTGGCAAAACAGTGGTTATAAGAACAACAGTATCTGGTACATATGGAGGTTAAATGAAGAAGCAAAAATGAAGTAATATAAGTGTACAAGGATGGCATGTTAATTATATGAACATAGTAGTTGCTATACCTGATAACAAAGCCTTTTTTCTGATACGATCGTTCAAGACAGAAAAAGGCACTGCATTATACGCATAAAGTGGAAAACCATCTGGTTCTGGTAGCATTTCGTTAACTCTTGTGTATTTCAAAAATCGAGCTGAGGTGCTGGCATCAACTGATTTATATGTTTGTTTTGCTTCAAGTACTTCAAAGTATTCAATTTCATAAATGGATCCTTCCTTTAGTAAAGATGTAAACTTATGAAGCCATCTTTGGGGGACCATTCCTTCCATGACATGTCCCTAAAAAAGGTTAAATCTTATGTTAGGTGGTAAAGAGTGGGTGCATTGTGTATACAGAAAGGTGGAATCAAGAGTAGTAATGTGCTAATAACGCTATGTACATCAAAGGCAAAACTACTGCAAAAGAGAAGAGCATTGTTTGTATGGACTGAATCACTGATTCAATTGAGATTAAAAACCTGTTCATCAAGCATGATGAAGTCCAGGTGGTATACATCTGTTGGATCTTGTGGGTTTCTAAATTCCCAAACACGTGCTAAATGGACAAGAACCTTCCATTTATGTGAACTCTGATTGATATGATTTAACAGTGTATACGCTATTTGGAGCCTACGTAGCATAAAGAGTTCTAGAGAAAGTACCATACAATTAAACTTGATGCAGTGCAAATTGTAAGAGCATTTTTGTATAACACAATGATGATAGTGCAGGGTATACCACTGGAAGAATAATGTGATATAAGAACGAAAATTGAATACAATAGCGCAAGCAATGTACATAGGCAAGTAAAAAGGGAAGAATAAGATGTGTGATATATATAAATGAATGGTTGGATATGTGGTGTGCTATTTGGCATGAAATAATATAAATATGTTCAGTAAAGTCCATCTGTGATGTGCTATTTTTAGGACAAACTAAAGTAGACAGAATATGTAGATAAAATGGAGAAAGAAGCATCTATTTCATATGTATGGAATGGAAGCATAGCTAGATATGAGGGGAGAAAAGGTGCAAAAGGAATTGAATTATGCAAATGTTACACACAGGAAAGCAATAAAAGAAGAAAAATCTATATGCTATGTGTGAACGAATAGGTGTGCATGTACTCTGTCTTCTAGCAAAAGACAATAGAACTGTGTTTACTAAAGCCCACATGTGTTGCATTGTTTTTAGGACATATTGAAGCAGTGAGAAAACGTATATAATACGAAGAAGGGAGCATCTATTTTATATCTATATTTTATATCTATGGAATATTAGAAAGATATACATCACTCTGTGAGCTACAAAAGCAGAGGTCTATTTACTAAAGGTAATTTTTGTAACTGTTGCGCTTAACTGATACGAACAGATTTGAACCAAAATTCTTAAGTGGAAAGGCTGAGTGAGAAGAGTTGAGAACAACGATAGCAAAAAGTGCTAAATAGAAGCAAGCACTTCTTTGTACACTATATTTTTGGTCTCAGCACAAGTGGCACCCTTGTCATCTTCAACGAGTATCTTCAGGCCTGAATGTGATGTAACTCATGATATTGCCACATATAGTTGTCCATAGGAAAAGACTGGGTTCCTTAGATAAATCCCAACTTTGTTTAAAGTCTGGCCTTGGCTCTTGTTAATAGTCATTGCATATGAAAGCCTGATCAGAAATTGTCGGCGCTGTAGAGTAAAAGGTCATCGAGGGCTTGTTGCATTTAACACAACTCTAGGAATACAAATAGATTGACCAATGCTGGTTCTAGTGATTATACGTCCTTCAAGAACTCGATCACCAAGTCTTGTGACAATAAGCCATGTTCCGTTGCAAAGGCCCATAGACTGATTTATATTTCTTAGCAATATTACTGGAACACCTATTTTCAAGCAGATGATGTGTTGTGAGAAACCATTCACTTTTATAGAATTCAAAAATTCAGGTGGATACAAGAGTTCAGCATCACCGATGTGACTACCAGACAGAGATATGGAATCAAAACTGAGATATTCTTTGCTATGACTAGGGATCTTATCAAAGACAACTTTATTTAATTCATCAACAACAAATTAGTTGGGCAGATAATTGCACGCCCTGCTAGGTATTGGCTATCTTGATAGTTCATATAGAATGAATCATAGATAGCTTCCACAATTGTATCCATATTGTTATTAGCTGGCAGCAATAGAAGGTCATTTGGTATAGTTATCCAGGTTGCATAAAGTTCTCCTGGTTTTTTAATCATTGGTACTTGACCATTGTAACATCCTGTTTTTCTGCTATTTTTAAAGTTAGGAATTTAAAAATGAATTTTCTGGAATTTTCTGAAACTAATTCAAGCTTTAAATAATTTTCAGAATTTTAAATGATTTAATATGATTAAAATAAACATAAACATAAGTTGAAAATATTTTATTTGGGTTCCTCAGGTCTCAAGGAATTTTCTGGTATTTTTTTGGTGAATTTTTGGAATTTATTTGCTATTTTCTAGAGCTCCTAGCATTTTAATTGAATTTCTGGAAAAGAAAAAGGATTAAAAAAACTTCCCCGCTCGCCCGTCTGATGCCCTGCCCCTCCACGCGTCAGCATCGGCCGCGCCCACGCCCTCGCCCGCCTTGCCACGCGGCAGCATACGCGCACGCCCCGCGCGTCCCGCCCGCGCTCAGCCGCCACCGCCCGATCCGCCCCTGAGCCACATGTCGCACATCTGCCCGCGCCCGAGCCCGCAAACCCTAACCCTAACCCTAACCCACGCGCATCCATGACCGTTGGATCGCCTGTGCTCGCATCCCAGCCGTCCAAACCTCGTCCGCGTTGCAACCGTCGCTGTATCCGATCGGGATAGCCTCGGTTCGCGTGTTAAAACCCCGCACCCCACCTCGATTCGCGTGCCTATTCATCGCCGCCGCCAAGCCCTTGCCTCCGCTCCCTCGCGTCCGCGCCGCCGTTCCTGGGCCCGTCTCGCCGTCGCCGTGCGTCCCCACCCTCGCCCATCGCCGCCGCCGGAGACCCTCGATCCTACCCGCCGGTGAGCCCTCCGTCGTCCCTCTTCGCACCGTCGCCGGTCGCCTCCCGCGTCGCCGCTCCCGTCGCCCCGCGCCTCACCTCGGTCACCGTGCCGCTCACCCTACGCACTCCCGCGCGCCCGTGCGACGCGTGATGCTTCGCGCGACGCGCCGCGCCACACGTCGGCGATCCGCCCGCCGCCCGCGCTCGGCCGCCGCATCCCTGCCGCAGATCCAGATCTGAGCCAAAGGCCCAGATCGCGCCGCGCGTCCTCTTCTCCGCCGTCCGATCCCGCGCCGCCACCGTGCCCGAGCTGGAGCCACGTCAGCCCTAGCCGACGTGGTCGGCCACGTCAGCCCTACCCACCACGTGGCAGGCACGTCAGTGCCACGTCAGCCGCGAGCCGCCCCTGAGCCACGTGGCAGCCACGTCGGCACGCTACGTCAGCCCTAGCCACGTGGCAGCATCAGCAGCTGCCACGTCAGCCAAGCCGTGCCGCGTCAGCGACCCCCCGGTGCACTATTCCGTGCGCCGGGTCTACCGTGGACCGAGCCTCCCGTGGACTGGGTTCACAGCATAGTAACTTTTCTGAATTTCCCGATTTAATTTAGGATTTATTTTTCGAGAGCCCGTTCTCCTCCGTCCTAGCTCCGATTGACCCTGTTCTTTTTTCTAAATTTATCTAAAATTGAGCTCTAGCTTTTGGTTCTAGTTTCATGATTTTTGGAGTTCATCTACTTATTATTTTATGTATTTCTTTTGTTTCGGTCGTTTTCCCTCTCGTTAGATTCGGATTCCGGAGGAGCAGGTTCTACGCCTGAAGACCAGGAGTACCTCGCTGAGCATAACCAAGGCAAGTCGTGTTCTTTGATCATATTGAACCTAGTTTGCAATCTATTATTTAATTATTTTATTTTAAAGTACATTGCACCACTACTTTTATTCAAACCTTGCAACTGGTAGTTATTGTCCCATGTTGTTTATCCCTCCTTGATAATTTGGAACACCATGATACCTCTGTCACCTTAGGTTGGGAAATATACTAGTGATGCTAGATTAATTGTCACGTGGGTTGTACGATAGAATTGCTTAGCCTTGCTTATACTTACGATTGGATTCATCATCACATGTAAATCATTAATTTGACTTAATGGCTTATGGAACTGTGGTCAGTGCCATATTAACTAAAATTTGTGCTATGACATTGGTGTGTCATTGACTGGGTATACAGACTTGGTTTTGCACTCGGGCGAGTGATCGTGCGATAAAGAAAGGGGGAAGTGTTCACCGGGGATGTGGTAGCCTCGCCCAGGTAATGCTAAGAACTTAACTTTGTGCACCATTGATCTGAGCTTAATCGTGCAAACCACATGTCTAGTATGGGATAGACCTGGCTGATTAATTTGTAATATTTCAATTCAATTTTGCCATTGTGATGGACATAGTTGCTGATTTCCATGTGGCGCAAGGGGGGGTGTGATGCGAAACCCTAGCGGGCAGGATTGGGTTGAGGTAGAGCATTGTAAGGGCCTTGTTGTGATTTTCTGAGATCGAGGCTAAACATATCGTGTGGGTAAAGTTGTGCAACCTCTGCAGAGTGTAAAACTATTCGGATAGCCGCGTCCTCGATCATGGACAATGCTCGATGATTTCACACGAGGGGTAGCGTTTTCATTTATAACTTGGTGGTTTATGTTGGAGGTGCACAGGTAGTTCACTGTTGGTTTAGCTTGTGAATAGGTGTTCACAAGTGGTTCATGTTTATCTCTTTGATTACTTATTATTATTGTTTTCACTTAAATTCCGCTTTCGATCTATTTATCATATTTACTGTGAAATACCTTTTATGCAAATTAACCTTTCAGCCTTCCATTGGTAAGCCTTGCATATTATATTGCATTCATTTATTACAAACGACTTGCTGAGTAACAATGTACTCATGGCTTTACGCCTATGTTGCTCAGTTGAGGGCGAGGAGTATTATCAACAGGAGGTTCCAGAAGGAGAGTACTACGACGACTTCACGGATTAGGCTTCGTTCTCCACTCGATAGCCTGTGGGCTTGTCGATTGGCCGCTACGCTTTACTTTGGTTTTCCGCTGCTAGTTTGTTAAGCCCTTCCGACTAGAGATATTGTAAGCTTGGCTATAAGGTCGTACCTTTGAGATTTATCGATATTTGAGTTTTCCCTTTTATTATTATCGTGTGTAGGGTTGTGATTACATCTATGTTTGATTGTGTGCACTAGCGTGATCCTGGACTAGTGCATTTTACACAGAGAGTCCGAATTTGCATATTCGGGTCTCGACAACCATCTCCAATATCAAGCACCCATTGAGCAAATGTAGAGAGGGCATCACGTTCTTCAGCTGGGAGCTTTGGATCATGAAGCCTCATATTGGTAGATAGTTTTAGTACCTCAATGTGTTGCCAGAGTGATTATCTAATAAGTGAAGCTTCAATGATTTCTGTCTTTGTGCCATCTTCAATGACAGGTAAGATTTGCCGAAAGTCTTCACTAAGGACAACAAGCTTTCCACCAAAAGGTATAGTCATGCAGGTAGTATCTTCAGTAGACATAATGTCATATAATGTTCTATCAAGTGCTTCAAAGCAACGCCTGTGTGTCATAGGTGCTTCATCCCATAGAATTAAAGAAGTCTTGATAATAAGTTCAGCAAGCATTGTGCCACGTGCTATGCCACATAAGCTTCTTTCATTGATATCCAGAGGTATTCTAAAATGGGAATGAGCTGTGCGGCCACTTGGAAGTAGAAGTGAAGCAATTCCAGATGAAGCTACGACAAGAATTATCTGAGCTTCAGCTCTTAGTGTTGCTATAATAGCATTCCAAAGGAATGTTTTTCCAGTACCACCATGCCCTGACACAAAGGAAAAACCCTTTTTTTATGAGTAACACATTCTATGATCTTGTTGTATATAGCAGACTGGTCAACATTTAGTTTAGCACATAATGTTTCAGCCTGTATTGCTAGAACAACTCTATCATATGCGAGCTCCTCGGTAACAAGCCTATTACCAGAAGCAGGGTCGACATATGTTGATTCACTCACTATGTTGTATGTACCAAAGTTAAGTCCATTCCTCGAAAACATAACAGATAATTCACTTATCAACTGGAACTGTAAGTAGTGACTTGGTATGGGATATGTTCGATTCTGTAATCCTTGTCGTATTCTATATGCTATATCATCAGCAAGGAGGCACCAATACTTATCAAATAGGTTCTGAGGATTAACTACACTGCAGAAAGAGAGCACCACCATGAAGAGCTGTCTAAGCTGACGTGGGGTAGCCCAAATGATTATTTCATCGAAAAGTAGAAACCACTCTGTATCATCACCAACTAAGCCACGAGCTTTGCAAGCTTGTTTAAAGGTAGGATAATACATACCATCAAAAGTTCTAACATCTTCATAACTTTGCGCACCAGAGACAACTATCAAAAGCATCATGAGGTAGAACAATTCACCAGTACTTGGGTGCACATTATATATGCGGCCAATTTTTGATGATGTACTCTTTCTTCTTATCTACTTTCTGTTGACAATGCCCCATATCCATTTTGTTGGGAATTGGTAATAAGTACAGGATCTTGCATCTGCAAACTGCTGATTAGTAGTAAACCATTCGGTTAGCGTAGTCTTATAAAATCTTGGATCAGCAACAATTTCTTGCAAGTTAGTTTCTTCATGATACATAACTCTGTTCATACTAGGCATATGCACAGCTAATCGCTCAATGGAAGGCATTCGACCGTGTATTTCAAATTCAAATAATCGCCAAATTGCTTCACGTGAAGATAAGTATCTATAGCTTCATATAGGAAAGTATTAGTATGGAACACCTAAAAAAATGCGCATGAACATAAACATGTATAGTTTCATGGAAAGCATTAGCATGGGAAGTAAAATAAAAAATATTTAATAATTTGCTGTAGCAAAGTTTCATGCAGGAAAGCACTAGCATGGGAAGTAAAATACAAAAAATATTAAATAATTTGTTGTAGCAAAGGGAAGTTTATTATATGGGTAAAGTATTACCTACATTTAGTATAATCAGCAATTTCATCTATTCCTTGTCTAACTCGTGAATTAGATGAGTCTAATGGTTGCTCAGCACTACAGAAGTTCATTCTTGCTCTATCTTGTCCTTTAGTAAGATATTTAAATAAATATTTCACAAGATTCGTTTTGTTGCACTATTCAACATTGATGTGAGCTTGGAATTTTTTAAGCAAGCTAATGTTATACGGAACAACCCATTTATTGTCCAGTCTAATTCCATTCTTGGTAATGAAGTGATAACCATGCCGGCGATGATACACTGGGAAGCCAAACTTATCAATAATTGTTTCTGGGCTGTATTGTTTGGGATACCGTTTTGAACATGGCCCATCTTTCATACATGAACATTTTCTATTAAGATCTCCGCATGGGCCATGCATCATAAATTCTTCAACAAGAGTATAACCAAGTGGATCAATAGTCGGATTAGGAATTTTAGCACATATAAGTCTATCTATGAATTGAGCAGTTACATTTGTGTCATGATTAGCAAGCCATATAAGGGTATGAACATGAGGCAACCCCCTCTTTTGGAATTCGATAGTGTATAGCACTGTTAGAAATGAAAGAGAAAACTTAGAGTGGAAAAGAATGCATGGGCACTAAAATAAAAATAGTATATTCATGGTGGAAACAGTAAGCTAACCTACTCATACAACACCAAAAGTGCAACCAGCCTTAATGTCAAAAATATATTCGGTAAGCTTCATATGGAATACTCGAGTTACAATATCAGAACAATATATATATTTCTGACCAGGCTAGTATTTGATTGCATCCATAATTTCTGGCCATCTTGAATTGCATGTGAAAGTAGAGAATAAATCAGGAGCACCATATTCACGGCAGATAGTCATAGCATCCTGATAATTAAGCACATTATATTGAGGGCTGCCAGTAAAGTTTGCAGGAAGTAAGATTTTCACACTGATATTTTTGCCTTGTGATGTGCCTTCACCAAGTGCATCTGAAATGCATTGATATGTTTCTGATCTTAGCACATCTTGATTGAAAAAATGAAATGAAAGACGACTTGCTTCAAGGCATGAATAGCAATCGACTTCTATCTAATTCGAAAGACGACCACAACATATATAGGGATTTAGTTCGTTTCTTCGATAATGACATTCATAACAGTAGTATTCAAGCATGGACACTTCATCTCTAGCCGAAGGCAGACTGGCGTAAGTTTCTTTGTAATTAATACCAAGATGGAAGCCTTTTTCACCATATGGCAATAGCAATGGATACTGAAGAGATATTAGAGCAGGATTCAAAACCGAGATTTGTTTTAGCTCACCATGGTGACTTTCAACAACTATATCAAATTTGTTATTCTCTAAAGACAATTCCCCTACAACTAAAGCAGCTAGTTCAGGCACAACTGGTAAAGAATATCGATCACCATGACATTCTGGTGCCATCCAATTTTTCTTCAGAAAATAGCCGGTCACGTGCCATTCTGAATTCTTTCACTAATAGATTGGAACAGTCAAGCATAGCAATCAAGACAGCAACAATATTAGGATCCGCTTCATCATGCGTGTCATTTCTTCACTGAATACAGACAATCTGTTGCTAATCTCGTTGAATGTATCATAGATATATAGTTGAGCATATTGGGGTTTCTGGCCTGGTGTGGAAAGTAATGAACCAATACGACGATGAACGACACCATTTATACGGAAAACATAAGGGCCTCCACCAGTGTTAATGGTTCTATCGACATCTACGCCTAAAGAAGTGAATGCAAACAAGGAATTGTAATGGCATATCAAACACATAAATTCATTTGAGTGAGGACCTTTACTAAAACCAATAAGCTCTCGAAGTGGGTATGGGAATTCTTTATGCGGTGGAAGGGAAATATTTCCACCCCGACAACATTTATTATAAACAATTCATTGATGTTTAGAGGAACTCCTATGCTGAGATCTTTCTTGGAACTAAAAATAGCAGCACATTTATTACATTAATAATCTAGACCACCATAATATGATCAATCGTCCTACGTAGCTGAAACAATGTAGGGAAAAGAGTGTGAACAAAGAAGAACAAGTAGACGTAGCAGCAGTATGAAACACATGGAGAGACAATGGGAAAAAAAGGAAAATAAAAAACGATATAAGCTGGATCATATTGTCAAACCTTTTAGGCAAGAAATCTGTTCCTTAGAAAGAGGAGAACTTGGCTCTCTAAGTGAAACTAGATTAAAAGGCCATGTGCCACTTGAAATGTACAGCAAATGCAATACAAAATATGGAACAAGGCATGCCGAAACTTTTATGGCTGGAAGCAAATGAAAAGGCAAAAACAGAAGAATAATTTAAAAAAATAACAAGGGAAAGGAACCTATTCTACCAATTGCGCGGAGCAAATTGGATAATCTCCTTTTTTTTCTATTGTTGGCTGCCTCAGAAGAGCTAACCAACGGGCAAAAATGGTTTCCTATTGTAGTGGTTACAGACCAAACAGAGAGAGAGAGTGTGTAGCGGAGAGTTAGGTGAGCAATGCTTCGAGTTCTCCCCTGGCATGTATCACATATATGTATCCTCAAGGGAGAGTGTTTTTATAGTTATACCCTTACATCCAAATATCCCTTACATGGGCATTCATGTTATTACACATGTCCTACTTGGGCCTTATAACCCTCTAGCAGGCCAGCTGGGCTTAGGTGGGGGCCATCCCTACAACAGGAGCCTCTCATGGTGAAAGGCTTCACAGGCCGAAGCCATGTTGTCGAGCCCTTTGGCCCCCTCCGTCCCTACGGCCTGTGACCTATTTAGATGAGAGTGCATTTGCTAGTGCGACCCCGCTTTGTGCTGAAGACGCAGGGTTAGGCAAGCTGTCGAAGTCGTCCCTGCTTCGCACCAAGGATGCGGAGTCTGGCGAGCTGCCGAAGTCGTCCCCACTTCGCGCCGAGGACGTGGAGTGTGGGAGTCACCCCTGCTCAATGCCCAGGACGGGCTGGCTACGTAGGTGGCCTCCGGCCTTGGAGCCATCCCTTGCAGCGCCACAGTTACCGGTGGAGTCGTCTTGCGGAGCCGAAGGTGTTGTGCACTTTGGGCGTGACGCCGGGACTCCGTTGGGGAGTTGAGTCTTCACCCGGTCCGAAGTTGTCATGCACCAACAGCTCCGCGGGGTGGAGGTGGTTGTCGACGGTTACACTTTCCGAGCGTGGGGAGCCGAAGCACTGGGCTCCCATCGGTTACATTTCGGATCGTGGGGGAGGTGAAGGGGGTCTTTATAAAGCGTCGCCGCTGGCATGTGGACGCTTCTCGTGCTCATTCGCCATTGCTTTGTTCTCTTGTTCCTCTTGCGCTCAATCTGCCCTTGCTCCTGCTCCTCCAACCTTCGACTGTAGAGTATGATGGCGTGCCATGAAGATCCCGCTCGCCGGCTTAGAGGAAGCACCTCGTCGAGCCAGCGTGGCTTGATGCCGCCACCGGCGAAATTCCCCCTGGTGGCTCGCAAGCCGCCACAGGTTGACAAGCGGTGGGACGCTATGGAGAACTCGGGAGGCCACTGCTCTCGCGTTCTAGGGCAGAGTCGTGCTATAGAGAAGACGATCCGGACTCTCCTCCGGGAGAAGAAGATAGCGAAGCATGCAGGAGCTTGCCTGCCTGCCTGCGACAAGGTGGAGCCTCGCCCTCAGGAGTTGGAGGCGATTGTCTTTGTCGTGTTTTTCGAGGCTAGGCTCCAGATGCCCTCGATGCTTTTCGTCGGCGAGGTCTTGCGGACTTATGGGCTGAAGCTGTCATAGCTGACCTCAAACATGATAGTTCGCTTGGCTATTTTTGCCTGGACGGTCCGAACAGAAGGTGTCCGTCCCAGCGTGAACCTGTTCGCCCTTTTTCATGACGCGCGCTGTCAGCCGAAGAAGGTCGAAGGGGGGCGCTGTCCAATTTCGGCAGTGTCAACTTCGCGCTGAGGCTGAGATGAATGCGATGGTGGTTCTACTACCACGTGACGAGTAGCAGCGACCTTCGGTGCTGAGGTTGGCCAATATTTTTCAACAGCTATCCAGGAGTGAGGCCGCAGGGCAGCGACAAACAAGAAGCGTGGAGGCTTGCCAGAGTTGCCCTCCGGTTCAACATGCGCAATCTCACTGAGGAGTTTACAATGTGCGGGGTGTCTCCTCTGTACGCCCGGTGGAAGTACGAATGAGATCACTCCTAGCGAGATGGCGTCCACCCAACAGTGTCTTGTGTGCGGAAACCCTCTGACCCTAGTAAGTACTTCGGCCATATGTTGTCTATATATATGTAACTGTTCTATGAATGAAGCACCACTTCGCATACAGTGCTCTCATTGGAGGACACGGAGCGGCCAGTAGTCGCGTTCCTTGGGCCGTACACGGCGAAGGAGCACGTGCTGCGCGAAGGCACGATCGAATTATGAACATGGGACTAATGTGTGTGCTAAGAATGTATAGATAAAGTCTCATATGTGCAAAGGTGAAGAACAAGCTGCATGGAATATTAACGTCAAGGATTCAAAGATGAGGTACATAAAATTGGGGGTCTCCTTTTCAATTTTACCGATCTTAGCAGTAAAGGTGGAAGACCGGATTATAGGTTAGATGTCGTACTATTAAAAGGGATCTGTGAAAATAGCTTGATAGCATGTTTTGGTGCATATTGGATCAATCTAGGAACATGCATGCATTTGAAAATAAGTTTAAAAATTCACTGTGCTCTCTCAGGAAAATCGATAGTACTGCATTCACCAGCGGTATTACCACAGTGCGGTAATACCGGCATGAAAACAGTGGTATTACCGTAGGGTGGTAGTACCGGACTATATGCGGTATGTTTTTTTCCAGAGAGTACCCTTTCGGAGACTTAAACTCACAAGAAATCGGTAGTGCGGGAGTTTCAACAGCGGAACTACCATAATGCGGTAGTACCGCAGGGTACTGCGGTAATACCGATTTCCAGTATGTAATTTCCAGAGAGCACCCCAAGAAAAACTTAATCGCCGAATCGGTATCTGGGGTGTTAACACAATGAACTCATCGCGAAGCGCGGTAGTACCGCACTTACAACGGAGGTAATACCGTACTAAATTCCAACGGCTAGTTCTGAACAGTCTGACATAGCCGTTACGGTGTGCTACAGTAAAGTGCGGTAATACCGCACTTTGTACAGCGGTAATTCCGATTTCCCTGAATTTTTCAAAATAATTTTTAATAACGGTTAGTTTTGGTTGGTGAGGGCATAAATATCCCTCCACCTGCCTTTGGGCAGATTGCTGAAGTTGCATTGAACACATTTAAGCCCTAGAGCGTTCACTCCACTAGGGCTGTGCGTTCGGTTTTTTCGGTTCGGTATATACGGTTTGTACGGTAAATACGGTGTTCGTAATTCGGTAATATACGGTTTTTTAGAACTACATTTCGGTATCGGGAAATCCTAATTTTTTTCGGCGCAGTAGCGGTAATTACCATATCTACCACATTTGACGTGAATTACGAATGATCCGAGGCAAAGCGAACACAAAGACACAAAGTAGCAAAGTAAAAAAGCAAGTCAACTAAGCATTAAGCAATCAGCCAAGCACACTGCAGACCTGCAGTACTGCACACACACGCAACAAGTAGTGAGTAGTAACTATTAACTAGCAGGTAGCAACCAGTAGTCCAGACTGTCCAGTAACTCAGTAAGCACTAAGGCAAGCAAGCAACTGACCGAGGCATCAAACAGCATGTGAACAAACTGAACAAAGCATTAACCATTAAGCAAGCACACCAAGCAGTAACTGGATACTTCAAATCGGCATAAAAGTAAGCAAGCAAGCAAAGCAAAATAAGCATTTAAGCAAGCCAGCTTGTCAACTATTTGCTAGCCTTTTATCCAGTTAAGAAGTAAGCACTAAGCATTTAAGCAAGCAAAAGCAAGCAAGCAACCGACAAAGTACAGACAGTGAGGCCAAGTAAGCAACTAACGTCAGTTTTACAGTCCATCCACAACCAGATGCAGTCAGCCAGTCATGCAGCTAGGCTTCTAGAAATTCTCGCAAAAAGAGCAAAAGAGGGGAAATGAACTATACAACAAAAGGCTTGGATAATATTTTTTGACAACTATACAACAAAAGACACTCCTTTATCTTCAAACATCAAGGTCAATCCGAGGAGAACATGCTTGATGTTGGAATAACATCATCTACTTGGTCTTCCATTTGAGCACCTACATGAGTAGTTGAGTACATGACAGAATCACTCATAAATAGCAATGTTAATATTAGAATCACTCATAAATAGCAATGTTAAGTCTAGATTATAGCACCTTCTTCAAATGTAGTCAATTCCTTTAGACTGGCTTCAATATTGATGCGCTTTGAACGACGCAACCAATCTTGTGCACATATCAAACATTGAAGTGTTAATGGAGTCAACGAGCTTCTAAAATCATCAAGAACACGACCACTAGTACTAAAAGCTGATTCAGAAGCAACAGTTGATATGGGGATTGCTAATATATCACGTGCCATGCGTGAAAGGATAGAAAAACGAGGTGAGTTGCATTTCCACCAAGAGAGAATGTCAAAATCTTTAACATCATCTTCAGCAAGATACTTCTCTAATTCAGATTTACCACCACCTCCAGTAGAAACTTTTATTCTTTTGTTGGATAAAGACCTCATAATATTTGTGGATGCACTCATTGATTGCTCAATAACACAAGTTGATTCCACAGTCATTTGGCTTCCACCAAGAGAGTATTCATTCTTGTATTCTCCAAAAAGATCTAAGAGTGCCTTTCGTACCTTGTCCCATATCTTAGCACCTGTAATCTGGCCATATGTTTTGTTGATTTGCCATTGGAAAAAATCAGATTGCTTGGTCCTTTCATAGACATTAAAACCATAATCATTAGTGAGTGATTAGGAACACAAGCTATATCTTGGTAAAATATAGGAAAAGGGAAAAAGAAGCGTATACCTAGGATCAAGAATGGCAGCAATAAATATTAAGTCATTCATCTTCTCAGGATCCCCCCAATACTTATCAAACTTTGCCTTCATCTTAACAGCCATGTGTTTGAAGGTATTATCACCACTATCTTCACGTTCAATCCATTCACATAATAAATAATTTACACCAGCAATATCTTCAAAGAAAGCACTGGAAGTAACATATTGGGTGCCAGAAACCTTTTTTGTAAGGTCAAAGAAATGTTTAAGAAACTCCATAAAGTCCTTTGCATACACCCAATCATCATGTTTTGGAACCCCGTCCACACCCAACTCTGCCTTATATGAGGGGTCCTGAAGTTCAAGCCTTTCAAATGCTTTCTTGAAACCCACAACGGTCTCTAACATAAGATATGTTGAGTTCCATCTAGTGCACACATCAAGAGACACCAAACCTTTTTCTTCTACCTTACTGATTTGCACACATTTTTTGAAACTATTCATTCTTGCAGTGGAGCTTCTCACATATTTGATAGCATTACGGATACGGGAAATAGAAGGAGCCACTGTCCTCAATCCATCTTGAACCACAAGATTAATAATATGAGCTACGCATCTCATGTGAAGTTGACAGCCTTTCGCAAAAATACCTTCTCGATTTTTCAAAGCACTCCGCATATAGTTTATAGCACCATCATTTGAACTTGCATTATCTACTGTAATAGTGCACACATGCTCAATGCCCCAATCAAGCAAGCATTTATCTAGTGCTTTCCCGATGTCTTCCCCTTTGTGGCTGTCTACCAAACAGAAGTTAAGTATTTTTTTCTTAAGATGCCAATTGATATCAATGTAATGGGCAGTTAGAACCATGTAATTCTGAAGTGTGGAAGAAGTCCATGTGTCAGTTGTAAGACTAACAGTTTGATGAGAGTCTTTAAAATACCTTTTGAGCTTTGCTTTCTCAGCTTCATAAAGGCGGCAAACATCTCTATACATTGTTGTTCTAGATGGCGTACTGAACCGAGGACAAGCTTTGGACATAAAGTCAACAAAACCTTCATGTTCTGAAAAAATAAAAGGCAGCTCATCTACGATTATCATGCGTGTAAATGCTGCCCTAACCTCTTCAGTGTTGTATTGCCAAGGAACTACACAACTACTCCGGCCATCTCCACAAGGTTGCAAGCTTAATTGAGTTTGATTGCTACTCTTATCTGGATGCTTCTTACAAGTTTTTGCATGAGAGACTAGGGAGGAGGTACCATTCTTTTGTGAATCGCATGCAAGGATTCGAGCGCAATAATTGCAGCTAGCCTTATTCCGGTCATCTGGCAGTCGTTTATAATGGTTCCATATCTCCGATCTAGGATTCATTTGTTTTTTCCCATCTAGACTTTTATTGGGTCCAATAGCTTCATCGCCCACACCACACCGACACCAAAGAATGTGCACACTTCCTACACCCTCGGACTCGGACATCTAAAATATCAGAAAAGAATGGAAGACCAAGACTCAAGTCTCAGACCATCAGACATTCACAAATCATAAATCCAAAGTGCAAACAACGTTCTTGCTAAATGCTAACAGCCTAACATAATACATCGCAAGGTGAACAAGTACATAGCTAAAGGAATCCTTGATTCTTGTAGATTTTTACCTTCAATAGTTGGGCTCGGACCTCGGATAGTCAGAGCCTTGGAGCAAGGGGAGGCGCGGCGCCCGGTGATCTACCCGGTGGTCGGTACTCGGTACTCGGTAGAGGAGGGCGAAGCCGCAAAGAGCCGAAGAGCCAAAGAGGAAGGAGCCGTCGGCCGTG
The DNA here is from genome assembly GCA_036346265.1 of Melocanna baccifera. Taxonomy (NCBI): domain Eukaryota; kingdom Viridiplantae; phylum Streptophyta; class Magnoliopsida; order Poales; family Poaceae; genus Melocanna; species Melocanna baccifera. The sequence continues at coordinate 178,341 of JAYEVJ010000315.1, forward strand.
GCCAGCCGCATCTCCTGCGCAGCTGCGCCCTGCGCGCCTGCGCCAGCGGAGACGCCAGAGAGGCAGAGAGCGCCGTCCGGTCGGGTCGCCTGCACGGCTGCGCCCTGCGCGGCTGCGAGCCTGCGCCAGCGGAGACGCCGGAGAGGCGGAGAGCGCCGAGCGACGAGCGGGACTGGATCTGGATGCCTGGAGAGTGGAGACTAGATCTGATTTCTAGGGTTTGCTATTAGACTACGCTGCCTGGTTTTCACTGCTGGCCGCTGGGCCTGTGGGCCGCTGGCGCTGGGTGCCTCGTGAGACCATGAATGGGTAGGTGTCTTCGGCAATATCGGCTTTTTCGGTTTTAAGCCGATTTTTCCCGAAAAAACCGAATACATAAAAACCACAAAATCTGTAATTGAACCGAAAACCGGTCAAACCGAGTTGACCGGTTCGGTTCGGTGTTTCCGGTTCGGTTTATTCGGTTCGGTACGGAAATGCATAGCCCTATACTCCACTCTCATTTCTCTCTTGTGCATTCATTTCGAGTTTGTGGAGAGATTTTCAAGTGCATTCAATTCTAGTTGATCCAATTGTACTTGAGCGTCGTCAAGCGAAATTAAAGTTCTATTCTCTTGGTGCTTGTCGGTACCTAGACGGCAAGGAGGTTGTTTGCACGGTGACTTCATCAAAGAAGAGTGTGAAGAAGCCCAGAACCAATTTGTGAGTGGTTTGGAGCTCGCCATCTCCGGAGAGGAGCAAGAGCTACCTTAGTGATCGAGGAGCAAGGCTTAATTCGTGGAGCCGGTCCAAGAGCGCTTGGGCTTTCCTCAACGTGGACTAGTGAAGACCGGCAAGTCTTCGATACCACGGGAAAACATCACACGAGTCATTGTGATCTTTTTCTTACTCTCATTTAACTTGTTCTTGTGATTGGATAGTAGTTTATTAAATTGTTTGACTAGAATTGTTACAATTGAGTAGGATTCATTCTTCTAGTATTCTTGTCTAGTGTTGAAATTGGAACTACTTGTTTAATTAGGCAAGAATTTTAAAACCTCCTATTCACCCCCCTCTAGTCGGTTATCCTTGATCCTACAAGTGGTATCAGAGCTTGGTCTCTCATTTATTAGACTTAACCATCTAGAGAGAAAAGGATGGCTAACGAGGGGATTGCAATAGGTAAGGCACCACAATTTGATGGAACAAATTATTCTTATTGGAAAATTAGAATATCAATTTATCTTAAAGCTATGAGCCCGAGCATTTGGAAAATAGTAACTGAGGGTTATGTTATACCACTTGATCCACTACACCCCACGGATCAAGATGCACGTAATGCTCATTTAGATGCCCAAGCAATGAATGCACTATGTGAAGCATTGAACGCAGATGAGTTCAATAAGGTGAGCAACCTAGAAACTTCTCTTGCTATTTGGACAACCCTCTCGGAAATTCATGAGGGAACATCCACGGTCAAAGAAGCCAAATTGCATCGGCTTCGGGTAAAATATGAAACATTTACAATGTTGCCTCACGAGGGTATCAATGAGATGTACTCTCGCTTGAACAATATTGTAAATGAGCTCAAAGACCTCGGCACTTCACTAACCGATCTTGATATTGTGAGAAAAATACTTAGGGCATTGCCGTAAAATATATGAGATGTTGGTGACCCCCTTCCTCAACTCGCCCGAATTGCCAAGGATGACGCCAATGCAACTCTTGGGTAATTTAATAACCAATGAGTTGTACAAGAAAGATAAGGAGGAGCTTTTGGAGCAATCATCCTCCAAAGGCAAGAAGATCACCGCTTTCAAGGCTAAAGCGGAATTAAGCGAAGAATCCGATGATGAGAAGATAACTCCGAGGAGGAGATGACTCTCCTTATGAGAAAAATGAAGAGGTACATGAGAAGGTATCTACACCGAAGTGGAGGACAAGGATCAAGTAAGAAGGAATGATCCTTCGACAACAAGAAGTGCTATAGCAACATTTGTTGCTATAAGTGCAATGAAAAATGGCACATTGCTTCCCAATGCCCCACTAAGAAAGATGACAAGGAGAAGTCATCAAAGAAGAAGAACTACCATGGTAAGAAGAAGCTATTCAAGAAGCTTCACACGGATGACAAGAATGAAGCCCACATTGGTGAGTGGGATTCCGAGGCGGAGTATTCCGACTCTGACTCAAGTGAGGATGAGTCTCCCAAAAAGAAAGGACTCATCGGGATTGCCATCAAGGAGGCTCCATCACTATTCTCCACTCCTACATGCCTTATGGCTAAGAGAGAAAAGGTAAAAACTTGTGATGATGATGATAAGCCCTCATATGATGAATTAATGGATATGTTAATTGATTTAAATGAATTTCTTAGAAAAGAGAAGTCTAAATTCAAGGAACTTAGGAGAGAACATATCTCTCTAAAGAAATCCTATGAAGAGCTAAAAGATGCCCATGACTTGCTTGTCCAAGAAAATTCAAACAAATCTTGCTCTAGCATTGGAATTAATTGTGATATTATTAATGATATGCCTAGAGTAGAAGTTGCTAAAGTTAATATTCCCACTTCATGTGATGATTTGATTGCCATGCCATGTTATTCTAGTATTGATAATATTGTTGATTTATGTGATGAAGAACTTGTTGTTGAAAATTGCAAATTAAAAGAACAAGTTGTCCAATTAAATAAAGGTTTAGAAAGATGCTTCAAGGGCAAAGCCACCCTTGACAAATTATTAAGTGAGAAAATGTGCTCATTCAATAAGGAGAGACTTGGGTATGTGCCCAAGAAAGATAAGAAACCCTCAAAGAATATCACAAGGTTTGTAAGGCCAAATGGTAAACAAAACCTTGAAAATAAATGTGTCCACTAATATATATGATTCTTGCTACTTGCTTAAGAAATCTATCAATGGCAAGGTTATTGCAAAATTCATTGGCATTTCATTTTTTGGCGCTAAAAAGAATGCCATTTGGGTGCCCAAAGCCTTGGTTACTAACCTCCAAGGACCCAAGCAAGTTTGGGTACCTAAAAGAACTTAATTTCTTTTCTAGGTAAATTACAAGACCGATGGACGGCATTGGGTGTTGGATAGCGGATGCACTCAACACATGACCAGAGACCGGAAAATATTCACTACTTTTGAAAATGGAAGCAATGAAAAGATTACATTCGGTGATAATAGCAAAGGATATGTATTAGGATTGGGTAAAATTGCTATCTCCAATGACCTTTCTATTTGTAATGTCTCTTTGGTAGAAATATTAAATTTCAATTTGCTATCTATTGCTTAATTGTTGATCTAGGCTTGGTTTGCTCATTTTCAAAAGATGGTGTTTCGATTTCACAGGAAAAGGATAATGAGATTGTTTTTAAAGGTTTTCGCTTTGGAAATCTTTATTTAGTATATTTTAATTCAAATAATTCTAGATTAAAAACTTGTTTATTAGCTAAAACCTCTTTAGGATGGTTATGGCATAAGAGGTTGGGTAATGTAGGCATGATTCAACTCAAAAAGCTTTTCAAAAATGATTTAGTTGTTGGCTTGAAGGATGTGAAGTTTGAGAAAACAAACTTTGTAGTGCTTGTCAAGCCGGAAAGCAAGTGGCTAATTCTCATCCTTCCAAAAGTATCATGTCAACATCTAGACCATTAGAGCTCTTACATATGGACTTGTTTGGGCCAACAACCTACAAGAGCTTAGGGGGCAATAGCTATTGTTTAGTCATTGTGGATGATCATTACCGATATACATGGGTTTTCTTCCTAAATGACAAAAACAATGCCCCCGAGATTTTCAAAAGCTTTACAAAAGGGCCCAAAATGAATTTGATTTTAAAATAAAGAAAATCAGGAGTGACAATGGTTCCGAGTTCAAGAATGAAAAATTTGAAGACTTTTGTGATGAACTTGGAATAAAGCGTGAGTTTTCCTCAACCTACACTCCGGAGCAAAATGGAGTCGTAGAAAGGAAAAATCGTACATTAATTGAAATGGCTAGGACAATGCTTGATGAATATAATACTTCTGATATCTTTTGGGCGGACGCTATCAATACCGCTTGTCATGCCATAAATCGCCTTTATTTACATCGTCTATTAAAAAGACTTCTTATGAACTTCTCATGGGAAGGAGGCTAAACATTTCTTATTTTAGAGTATTTGGTTGCAAATGCTTTATTCTAAGAAAAGGTGTTCGGCTCTCAAAATTTCAAAGTCGATATGATGAAGGTTTTCTATTAGGTTATTCATCAAATAGTAAAGCATATAGAGTTTTTAATAAAAATTCTGGTATAATTGAAGAATCATGTGATGTACAATTTGATGAGACTAATGGCTCTCAAGAAGAGCAAGAAAATTTGGATGATGTAGGTGATGAAGGGCGATGGACAATATGCAAATCGGACGCATCAAGCCAAAAGAATACTCAAGTGATCCACCTTCATCAACTCAAGTTCAACCCCTACCTCTTCCACACCTAGCACCATTCAAGTTCAAGATGAAGAAAAGGAAGAGAAACCTCAACCATTAAGAATTCACAACGCTTTGAACAAAAATCATCCAATAGATCAAATATTGGGTAATGTGAGTAAGGGTATTCAAACTCGCTCTAAATTAGCTTCTTTTTGTGAAAATTACTCTTTTATTTCTTCTCTTGAACCCAAGGTTGTAGATGATGCTCTAGATGATCCCAATTGGATAAATGCTATGCATAAAGAGCTAAACAACTTTGCAAGAAATAAAGTATGCAGTTTGGTGGAGAGACCCAAAGAGCACAACAAGATCGGTACAAAATGAGTCTTCCGCAACAAACAAGATGAAAACGGAATTGTGGTAAGAAACAAAGCAAGGTTAGTTGCTCAAGGTTTTACTCAAGTCGAGGGACTGAATTATGATGAAACTTTTGCTCCCGTAGCTAGATTTGAGTCAATTAGAATCTTACTTGCTTTTGCTTCATGTTTGATATGAAACTTTATCAAATGGATGTCAAAAGTGCATTTCTTAATAGAAAAATTACCGAACTTGTATTTGTTGAGCAACCTCCCGGGTTTGAGGATCCAAAGAATCCAAATCATGTATATAAACTCTCAAAGGCGCTTTACGGACTCAAACAAGTTCCTAGAGCATGGTATGAGCGCCTTCGAGACTTTCTAATCTCTAAAGGATTCAAAATCGGGAAGGTTGATACTACATTATTTACAAAAGTTATTGACAATGAATTCTTTATATGTCAAATATATGTTGGCGATATTATCTTTGGTTCTACTAACCAAGACTTTTGTAAAGAATTTGGTGATATGATGTCTAGGGAATTTGAGATGTCCATGATAGGTGAATTAAGTTATTTCCTTAGACTTCAAATCAAACAACTCAAGAATGAACTTTCATTAGCCAAACCAAGTATACAAGAAATTTACTCAAAAAGTTTGGCATAGAGGATGCAAAGCCCATCAAGACTCCCATGGCAACCAACGGGAATTTGGACCTAAATGAAGGAGGTAAGTTGGCAAGATTTAAAACTTTATAGATCAATGATAGGTAGTTTGCTTTATCTTACCGCATCTAGGCCCGATATTATATTTAGTGTGTGCATGTGTGCAAGGTTTCAAGAATCTCCAAAAGAGTGCCATTTAGTGGCCGTAGAGAGAATTCTAAGATATTTAAAACATTCCTCTAGTGTAGGCTTGTGGTTTCCTAAAGGTGCTAAATTTGATTTAATTGGATATTCAGATTTCGATTATACGGGTTGTAAAGTGGATAGAAAAAGCACATCGAGAAGTTGTCAATTGCTAGGAAGGTCTTTAGTATCTTGGTCCTCAAAGAAACAAAACTCCGTAGCACTTTCAACTGCCGAAGCCGAATATATTTTCGCGGGTAGTTGTTGTGCACAATTATTATGGATGAGGCAAACATTGATGGATTATGGAATCAAATTTGACAAAACGCCTCTTTTATGTGATAATGAAAATGCAGTGAAAATAGCAAATAACCTCGTCCAACACTCAAGAACCAAGTATATAGATATTAGACACTATTTCTTAAGGGATCATGTTAGCAAAGGGGATATTGAGATTAGCCACATAAGAACCGAAGACCAATTAGCGGATATTTTCACCAAGCCATTAGATGAAAGCCGCTTTTGTAAGTTGAGAAATGAATTAAATATTTTACACTTCTCAAATATCACTTGAACCCTTGTTGCATGAGTTTGGGTGATACTTTTAGTTATTTGAGTATTTTTATAGTATTTTATCAAAAATCTTTGCTAAAGTATTTTGTTAACCTTTAAATAGGTTCTCCGATGCATAATGATCCTGAATGATTCTACGTTGAGTGCAAAACTAGGGATCATTTGCATTTAATCTCAGTCTAATCTCAAACTCAGCAAAATTCCAAAAAAATCAGAACTACCGCTGTTGAATGTGCGGTACTACCGCAGTACGGTAATACCACATACAGGCGCGGTACTACCGTTGTACGGTAATATCGCGAATACCGCGGTACTACCGCAGAATGGTAATACCGTAGATTGAGCGGAACTACCGATTTTTCATTAAGGGGCGGTTTTCTCCAGGATTCTCTATCTTTTCTTTCCAAAACCGTTCCCTCTCTCCTCATTACTTCAAACCACCCAAAAAACTCTTCTCTCTCTCTCTCACCCCAAGAACCCTACTCAAATCCCCACCCCGATCTCCAAATCCGGTGGGATTTTTGTCGTTCTTGGGCTCAAATCTGCTTCACCTGAGTTCAACTCCTCCATTGCTTGAGGTATTTCGTATCAAACTTCAAGTTTTCATCTCTTTTGGAACTCTCTTGTGAAACTAGGTTAAAATTCGAAATGTAGACAATATTGTTGATAGATTCTCGGGCAAATTACTTATTTTAGTGATGTTAGATAATTTAACATCTTTCTATTGGATCATATCCAACAAATACATCACTTAAAATCATTGAGAAATCTGCCCTAGAACTCTTCAGGAAAATTGGTAATACCGCTCGACGGGGCAGTAATACCGTAGTTGACCCCGGTACTACCGCAATGCGGTAATACCGTGAGGTTCAACGGTACAACCGCACCTCGGTACTACCGCACCTTGCACTGCGGTACTACCAATTTTCCTGAAATTTCAGCACATTGTCTTCCTTAAATTTTAATCTAACTATCATACTTGCTATCATTCCTTTGACTTCCAAATTATCCTCTTTTTCAAGATGGCTCCCAAAACTCGGAATGTTCTGAAGAAAGTGGAGGATAAAATTAGAAGTACCTCAAAGAAGATGTATGCTAGTGGTGGAAGTGCAGGCCAAGGCTCGTCTCGACAGGAATCTGCTCCAGTCCTGCCTCCTGTTGAGTCTGAACATGAGGAGTCTCCTGAGAGGACTCCAGAGGGCAGTAACAACAGAACCCCCAATGGTTCTGATACCGAGTCTAATCAGTACATGAACTCCTCTTCTGACAGTCGAATCCCAGAAGCTGCAGTTGAGTCAGAAGACGAGGAGGAGGATACTGGACCAGCTGCAAATGAGCGTAGGAACATTAGTGATATGTCTAGCGACGATTATACCATTCTCAGATATCGTCGGCAGCAGCTCCTCCCAAAGAACACCACCAATCCCATGTTTCATACACAATTTCAGGAGCAAGTGTATGAAGAGGTGTATCTAAATAACAAATTTGCTGATCACAAGTTTGTGAGTTGGGAGCACGTTGATAGGTTGGACTTGTTTGATAGGGCTTGGCGCATGTTTCAATAAGCGGGACTTCTCCATTTGGTCTCTTTCCAGTCGGATTACAATGAAGAGGTAATCCGCTAGTTCTCCACCACCCTGTGGATATCTCCTAATTATGAGAACCTTGAGTAAATGACTAGAGATCAGTACTTAAGTGCAAACAAGGGAGATCTTGAGGTAGCTTTGAACACTTTCTCCAGCGGATATGAAAAGGTGTTCGATAGGCCTGCAATTCCACTTCATCGATGCTCAGAATTCTATGATCGCCGAGTGAGATATGTGCCTGGAAAGCTTTATGGTCTTCGCCCCATTTCGAGCTTGATTAACAGAATCGTCAATCACACAATTATGCCAAAGAGTGGAAACTACGATGCCATTAGAGGGCATGTTTGGAACATCATTCGATATATCATGACAGGCACCAAGTTTGATGTGATTGACCTCATGATTCGAGAACTGGAGGACTCTAAGAATGACAAGAGCCAAAGAATCAACTTTGCACCCTACATCATGGCTCTCATCATTCACAAGTCCGGACCATTTAGTGAAGGGAAGGGAGGCATTCATAAGCCATATAAGCCTCGTGAGAAAGACCCTGTGCCTCCGCGCCCTAGTGCGCATCCTAGAGCTTCCTCCTCATTTTAGCCCCAGGGGGAGCAGGGGCCACAAGGGGATGACATATCAATGGCCTAGCTTTATGCTGCGGTCATGGGTTTGAGTGGCAATATGACCACCATGACAGATAGTCTGAGCACCATCAGTAGCAATGTCTCCTCTCTCAATGAGCATTACTTTTCTCTGTCCGGTGATGTTTCTTCTCTAACGACTGCCATCTCCTCCCTTGGTGACCGGATGACAGCACTTGAGACCATTGTTGCTCCACGTCACTATCAGTGTCGTCGCCCTGACGGTTCTCCTTCAGCTCAAGGTCAGGATGCTCAGGAGTGATTTTTTTGGTACCTTGATGCCAAAGGGGGAGAGATTGGAGAAGAGAAGCTAGCAAGGGCTAGAACAAGGACTATCTATTTTTATTTATGTAATGTCACTATGTGGTGTAATAACACTTTGAATATTTATCTTTAATTATGTGTGATGAACAATATGCTCTGTAATGTCTTTTATGCTTTCGTTATATCAAATTTCAGTTCATATTTATTGTTGCTTCATAAAATTTCAAATATTGTTGTTATCTGCATATCATAATCTCTTGAAGTTTAGTAATGCCCCAAATACAATTATTGTTCATATGTGCAATCTAATCTTTTCATTTATGCACACATTTAGGGGGAGTATGTCAAATTGACTTTAGAAAGAAATTGAATCATATTAGCCTTTTGCATTAAAATGAAAGATTCAATTATCTCTTCAAAAGTCAAAAATAGAGTATGCAACTTGTTCTTATGCAAGGAGTATATTCAAATCTTTCTTCTCTCACATTTTTAAAGGGTGTTGTCATCAATTACCAAAAAGGGGGAGATTGAAAGCATCTAGGCCTCTCTAATTAGGGTTTTGGTAATTAATAACGAATTATGACCATGGGACTAACGTGTGTGCTAAGATTGTATAGATAAAGTCTTATATGTGCAAAGGTGAAGAACAAGCTGCATGGAATATTAACGTCAAGGATTCAAAGATGAGGTACATAAAATTTGGGGTCTCTTTTTCAATTTTACCGGTCTTAGAAGTAAAGGTGGAAGACCGGATTATAGGTTAGATGCCGTACTATTAAGAGGGATCTATGAAAGTAGCTTGATAGAATATTTTGGTGCACATTGGATATCTAGGAACATGCATGCATTTGAAAATAAGTTTGAAAACTCACGGTTCTCTCTCAGGAAAATCAGTAGTACCGCACTCACCAGCGGTATTACCGCAGTGCGGTAATACTGGCATGAAAAGAGCGGTATTACCACAGGGCGGTAGTACCGGACTATATGCGGTATGTTTTTTTCCAGAGAGCACCTTTCCGGGGACTTAAACTCAAAAGAAATCGGTAGTACCGGACTTTCAACGGCGGAACTACCGCAATGTGGTAGTACCGTAGGGTATTGCGGTAATACCGATTTCCGGTATGTAATTTCTAGAGAGCACCCCGAGAAAAACATAACTAGCCAGAAATCGGTAATACTAGTGTTAGCACGGCGGAACTAACGCAGTGCGGTAGTACCGCACTGACCTACAGTATTACCGCAGTGCGGTAATATCGCACTTACAACGGCGGTAATACCATACTAAATTCCAACAGCTAGTTCTGAACAGTCTGACATAGCCGTTACTGTGTGCTACAGTAAAGTGCAGTAATACCGCACTTTGTACAGCGGTAATTCTGATTTTCCTGAATTTTTCAGAATAATTTTTAGCAACGACTAGTTTTAGTTGATGAGGGTATAAATATCCCTCCACCTGCCTTTGGGCAGATTGCTAAAGTTGCATTGAACACATTTGAGCCCTAGAGCATTCACTCCACTCTCATTTCTCTCTTGTGCATTCATTTCGAGTTTGTGGAGAGATTTTCAAGTGCATTCAATTCTAGTTGATCCAATTGCACTTGAGCGTCGTCATGCAAAATCAAAGTTCTATTCTCTTGGTGCTTGCCGGCACCTAGACGACGAAGAGTTTATTTGCACGGTGACTTCTTCAAAGAAGAGTGTGAAGAAGCCCAGAACCAATTTGTGAGTGGTTTCGACCTCATCATCTCCGGAGAGGAGGAAGAGCTACCTTAGTGATCGAGGAGCAAGGCTTAATTCGTGGAGCCGGTCCAAGAGCGCTTGGGCTTTCCTCAACGTGGACTAGTGAAGACCGGCAAGTCTTCGATACCACAGGAAAACATCGCACGAGTCATTGTGATCTTTTTCTTACTCTCATTTAACTTGTGTGTGTGATTGGATTGTAGTTTATTAAATTGTTTGACTAGAATTATTACAATTAAGTAGGATTCATTCTTCTAGTATTCTTGTCTAGTGTTGAAATTGGAACTACTTGTTTAATTAGGCAAGAATTTTAAAACCTCCTATTCACCCCCTCTAGTTGGTTATCCTTGATCCTACAACGGGGTCGTGGAGTGCGCTGACGGGAGCCTGGATCGGCGGGCGCTGTTGTCGTGCGGGAGGGGATCTTTTGGCGCTCGTGCTGGGCACCTTGGAGATGAGGGTAAGTACCCGAGTTGGTGGTGTACACCGCTTGCCGAGCACGTAGCTGACACTCGCCCCCTCCCCCTTTTAGACGCTTGCCATCAGCTGGGCCTTGGAGGAGGCTCGCACCCGCGAGCGGAGGGCGTTGGAGGGCCAGCTTCGCGCTGCCGACGAGGCTCACACCGCCAAGGATGAGCGAATTCGTGTGTTGGAGGCGAAAATCACCAGGGCGTCTTCCGACGCGCGGAGCCTTGTTGCGAATGCGCAACGTGCCACGGAGGAGACCTAGTGCGCCGCGGCGGAGGAGTGCACCGGCTTTCTTAAGCAAATCAACGCGCTGGAGGAAGAGAAGGCCCGACTTGCCACGGCCTTAGAAGAGAGGAACTAGACCCTGGGCGACGCGTCGGCGGTGGTGTGGAGGGCAATGGAGTCATTGGAGGGGGCCCTCCAGGGCCTTTCTGTTGACTTGCCAGACCTTACGCACAACCCCACGAATGTGGCGCAGACCCTGGAACGAATCGAAGAGGGCTCGAGGCTCACCCTCTACGGTGCTAGAGCCTTTGGCGATCATTGCGGCTTCGCCGGTGCCTGCCTTGCCTTTGCCATGCTCCGCACCGGGGGGTGTGAGCATGCCAACGAGCTAGTTGATCCCTAGCTGGATTTGCCAACCAAAGCGGGGGCGTTGTCCGGTGCCGCTCGTGCCATTCTGCCCGCCCTCAAGACTTTCTACAACCGGATCTAGGGCTACATCGGGGAGGATGCGGCCAAGGTCATGCTGCGGCGAACGCTACATCGGAAAGGGAATTTCCTCCAGTGGCTCGAGGAGGTCCCTCGGCGCAACGAAGATGGCGTGGACCCCTAGGTGTGATGCCGGGACCCAGTGTGTTGTGCTATGTATGCCTTGCTGTACTAGTGCCCTGTGGCCTCCTTTTTGCATGAATGAAACACCAGTTGCCCAGGGTGCTCTGTCGTTGTGTACTATTTCGCGTGTAATCGCTTTCCAATGCAATGAAGGCTGGCCTCTTACACCCAACTTCGCTTCTCTTGACAGTAGTAGTGCTTTGCAAGCGAGATAGATGCATGAGCGGTCCATCGAAGTAGGTGCTCGAGCGCTCCTCGCGAGCGCTCCGTCCCCTACCCTTCGAAGTGGTAGCAGCGAAGCTGGCGCCTAGCCGAAGTAGGCGTGTGAGTGCTCCGTCCCCTACCCTTCAAAGCGGTGGTAGCGGAGTTGGCACCCAGTCAAAATAGACGCACGAGTGCTTTGTCCCGTACCCTTCGAAGTGGTGGCAGCGGAGCTGACACCTAATCGAAGTAGACGCATAAGCGCTCCATCTCCTACCCTTCGAAGCGTGGCGCCGAGCCGCACCTACCCTAGACGGCGAGCGCCCGCCCTCCCCTACGGCGATGGCGCTGCCGGGCGCGGCAGGCGCGCCGAACGCTCCGTCCGGTGCCCTTCAAAGCAGTGGTAGCAGAGCTGGTGTCTAGTCGAAGTAGACGCGCAACCGCTCCGTCCCCTACCCTTCGAAGCAGTGGCAGTGGAGCTGGCGCTTAGGCTAGACGCGCCAGCTCTCCGTCTCCTACCCTTCGAAGCGGTGGCAGCATAACTGGCGCCTAGTGAAAGTAGATGTGTAAACGTTCTGTCCGGTACCGTTCGAAGCGGTGGCAGTGGAGCTGGTGCCTAGTCGAAGTAGACACACGAGCGCTCCATTCCATACCCTTCGAAGCGGTGGCAACAGAGCTGGCGCCTAGTCTAAGTAGACACGCAAGCGCTCCGTCCCCTACCCTTCAAAGCGGTGGCATGAGCCGGGCGCCACCAAAGTAGACGACGAGCGCTCCATCCTGCACTTTGAAGCGTGGCGGCCGAGCCGGGCGCCTAGTCGGCGAGACGCGTGAGCGCTCCGTCCCCTACCCTTCGAAGTGGTGGCAGCGGAGCTGGCACCTAGCCTAGACCCGCGAGCGCACCGTCCCCTACCCTTCGAAGCGGTGACAGCGGAGCTGGTGCCTAGTCGAAGTAGATGCGTGAGCACTCCGTCCGGCACTCTTCAGCAAGCGGGCGCGTGAGCCGGGCGCTCTAGTCGGCAGACGCGTGAGCGCTCCGCCCAGCACTTCGGCGTGGCAGCGGAGCTGGCATCTAGTCGAAGTAGACACGTGAGCGCTCCATCCCTTACCCTTTGAATCGGTGGCAGCGGAGCTGGCGCCTATTCTGGACTCGCGGCGCTCCGTCTCGTACCCTTTGAAGCGGTGGCAGCAGAGCTGGCGCCCAGTTGAAGTAGACGCATGAGCGCTCTGTCCCATACCCTTCGAAGCGGTGGCAACGAAGTTGGCGCCTAGTTGAAGTAGATGCGTGAGTGCTCCGTCCCCTACCCTTCGAAGTGGTGGTAGCGGAGCTGGCGCCTAGTCGAAGTAGACACGTTAACGTGCGCTGCGGAGGCAAGCCTCTACTGCATCTTATTTATACTCCGTAGAGTGCGTGGGAACATCAACCACATGTTATTTATACTCTAGAGAGTGCGCGTAGGGGCGGTGCCCACACGTGCGCAGGGACATCCACGTCTTGTTTATACTCAGTAGAGTGCGCAGGGACATCCACGTCTTATTTATACTCCATAGAGTGCGTGTGGAGGTGGACCTTGACGCTACGTCTTATTTATACTCCGCAGAGTGCGTGCAGAGGTGGACCTCGACGCTACGTCTTATTTATACTCCGTAGAGTGCATCCGAAGGCGTCCCCCCGCCGCGTCTTATTTATACTCTGTAGAGTACGTGCAGAGGTGGACCTCGACGCTACGTCTTATTTATACTCCGTAGAGTACGTGCGGAGGTGGACCTCGACGGTACGTCTTATTTATACTCCGTAGAGTGCGTGCAGAGGCGGACCTCAACGCTACGTCTTATTTATACTCCATAGAGTGCGTACGGAGGTGGACCTCGACGCTACGTCTTATTTATACTCCATAGAGTGCATGAGAACATCAACCATATCTTATTTATACTCTGGAAAGTACGCATAGGGGCGATGCCCACACGTGCGCAGGGACATCCACGTCTTGTTTATACTCAGTAGAGTGCGTAGGGACAACATCCTCATCTTGTTTATACTCCGTAGAGTGCGTGCGGAGGCGAACCTCGACGCTACGTCTTATTTATACTCCGCAAAGTGCGTGCGGAGGCGGACCTCGACGCTACGTTTTATTTATACTTTGTAGAGTGTGTGAGGAGGCGGACCTTGACGAAAGGTTGGCGAACAATCGGCTTTATTGATCTCTTCTTTGCGTGAGCGAGCACCTTACAATAGACAGGGTGTCGTTGTTGCGACATGCTTCCCTTTTTATCCTAAACATAATACTAGCGCAACCTGTCTGCGTTCCATGTGTGGCGGAGGGTCTGCCCTTCCAGCGTGGCGAGGCAATAGGCCTCCTGCTGCAAAGCTGCGGTGACAATGTACGGGCATTCCCACTTGGACTCTAGCTTGCCGACTATTTCCGCGTGGAGTGCCATTTTGAGGACGAGGTCCCCCGACTGGAATCTTCGCGGGTACATGGAGCAGCCACGCATGCGCACCATTTGCCGCGCGTACTTGGCGACATGCTAGGCTGTGTTCACTCGTTCTCCATCAAGGAGGTCTAGGGACAACTGACACTCTTCCACTAGAGCCTGGGCGAGGACCCTTCTCGAGCCAGCCTTGATTTCTTCGGGCGTCATTGCCTCATCATCGAAGAGGAGTTTGAATGGCGTAGATCCTGTCAGGCGCGTCACCGTTCTACGGAGGGACCAGAGGACTCTGTGGAGCTCGCTTGGCCACTTGCCCTTTGGCAGCTCGACAAGACGCTTCTTGACTCCAGCGGAGATGGCGTCGTTCGCCCGCTCGACTGATCCATTAGACTGTGGGTGCCCGACCAAAGTGAATCAGAGCATGATGCCCATGTTGTCACAGAACTCCCTGAACGGGGTAGAGTCGAACTGCAAGCCATTGTCGGCGGTGATCTCCTTCGGCACCCTAAAGCAGCATATGATGTTCTGCCAGAGAAAACACTGCATGGCTGCCGAGGTTACTTTAGCTAGAGCCACAGTCTCTGGCCACCTGGATAAGTATTCCAAAGCGACCACTATGAACTGCAGGTCTCCTGGGGCCCGAGGAAGTGGTCCCACAATGTCGATGCCCCACCGTGTCTCGGCCATACTAGGGGAATGGGGTTGAGGCTGGTCGGGGGTCTGTGAATGACCCGCCCCATCCATTGGCAACCTTGACACCAGCGCACAAGGTCTTGGGCATTAGCAATGGCAGTCGGCCAGTAGAAGCCTTGCCTGAACGCCTTGCCAACGAGCGACCTCGGCGCCAGATGCGAGTCATAGAGTCCCGTGTGAATTTCCGTGAGAAGGTGCTTTCCCTCCTCGCGTGAGAGGCACCGTAGAAACGGTGCGTAGACTCCTTTTTTATATAGTACTTCATCGAGCACCTGGAAGGACCTGGCACGACATCGTAAGCGCTGGAGCTCAAGCAGGTCGCCGGGGATCTCGCGATGCCCGCAAGAAATCGAGATGGGCTCTCGGCGCGCCTCATCGATAATCTGGTGGACGAGGGCCACATCACGGTTGTCCTAAGCGATGGCCGCCATGGGCAGGACCTCATAGAACGCACCCTTAGGAGTGGGGAGCTGTTGGCTGGCGGCTTTTGCGAGGACGTCGGCTTGCTCGTTTTCTGCCCGAGGGATGGCCTTGACTGTGACACCCAGGAAGTGTCGCTCCTTTGCTCGTACGGCTACCAGGTACTTGGCCAGTTCGGGGTCCTTGGCTTAGTATGACTTGTCCACATGGCCCACCACCAACCGTGAGTCAGTGCGGACGAGAACTCGCCGCGCGCCAAGAGCCTTGATCTTCGCGAGGCCGAAGAGTAGCGCCTCATACTCGTCCGTGTTGTTGGTGGCGGGAAATGCAAGACGCACCAAGTACGACAGGCGGTGTCCCTCTGGCATAGTAACTACTGGCGCCCACGCCTGCGCCAGAGACGCCATAGGCTCCATCAGTGTCAAGCATCCACATCGGGTCGTCGACGTAAGCCTCCATGTTCCGCCCGAGTTGAGAAGCTAGTGCTAGCGCGATGAGGCGGGTGAAGGTTGCCCCCGCATTCTTCATGTCGAAGGGCATCCTGACGAAGCAGTATGTCCTTATCGGTGTGATGAAGCTGGTTTTGTCCTCGTCACCCTTGGCCATATGGATCTGGTGGTAGCAGAAGTAGACATCCAAGAAGCTCATGAGTTCACAGCCCGCGGTGGCATCAACTAGTTGATCTATACGGGGCAACGGGTAGTCATCTTTCGGGTATGCCTTCTTGAGGGCAGTGAAGTCGATGCACATATGCCAGGCGCCGTTGGCCTTTTTCACCAACACCGGGTTGGCCAACCAATCCGGATGTTGGACCTCACAGATGACTCCGGCCTGGAGAAACTTCGCTACTTCTACCTTGGCCACTTGCTACCGGTCGATGGACATACGTCGAAGCCTTTGCCTAACCGGCTTAGCATTAGGGTGGAGCGCTAGGTTGTGCTCGATGAGGAAGTGGTCCATGCCTTTGATGTCCTCTGGGAACCACGCGAAGACATTCACGTTGCTCCGGAGAGCCCAGAGCAAGTCCTGCTCCACCTCTAGGGTAAAGCCTTCACCGATGGACACAAATTGACCTTCGGCGTGGAGAGGTATCCTTTTGACCCCGCCCTCCGGTCGGGGCTTGGGCGTCCACCCCGGAGCGGACGGCGCATCCGCCTTGAGTTTGTCGGTGAGGGCGTGCACCTTGCGGTGTGGGCTTCTGGCACGAGCCTCCACACGTCGGGCAAGATCCTGATCGCCAAAGATGGTGATGACACCCCGCGGGCTCGGGAGCTTCATACACAAGAAGCCATGATGCTGGACCGCTCCGAAGGAGTTGAGGATAGGGCGGCCTAGTATGGCGTTGTATGGGTTTGAAATGTTCGCGACATCAAAGACGACATCCTCGCTCCTGGCGTTATCGCCCTGCCGAAAGGAGACTCGAAGTCGAGCGGCGCTCACAGGGTGGGGTCGGCCGCTGCATCGACGGCGGGGTCGGTCGTTGCGTCGGTGATAGTGGTGTCGATCGTCGCGCCAGCGGCGGAGTCAGGCGCCACTCGCAGGTCGGGGTCGGCCGTTGCATCGGTGGCGGGGTCGCTTGTTGCGTCAGCGGTGGTGGTGTCGACCGTCACGCGGTGAGCATCGACGCTCGTGGTTGCCGCGCCCACGATCGCCGGTGCCAAAGCCCTGGTGTTGATGCGGGACTTCGCCGTGTGCCCCTCCTTCTTCACCGTCGGTGATGAAGCTTTCTTCGGTGCCATCCTTCTCGAGATCCTGAGGCTTGCTCTTGTCGTCCCCACGGACGGCACCAACTGTTGTGGTTACAGACCAAATAGAGAGAGAGTGCAGTGGAAAGTTAGGTGAGCAATGCTTCGGTTCTCCCTTGGCCTGTATCACATATATGTATCCTCAGGGGAGAGTGTTTCAAACTTATACCCTTACATCCAAATATCCCTTACATGGGTATTCACATCATTATACATGCCCCACTTGGGCCTTATAACTCTCTAGCAGGTCGGCTGGGCTTAGGTGGGGGCCATCCCTACAACATCTATCATGTAGGCAAGTAGAAAAAATGAAATAATAAAAGGGAAATATAAACCAGAGGTAACAGAAAAGACAAAAGAAATGGTTATAAAGAGCGTGGATAACCATGTTGACATTTTCATGGAAGGACCGTACTAACATCTATGGGAAACACTGTAGGACAACAAAGCAAACCAAAATAAAAATCAGTGGGGAGCCAAAAGTGTCTGACTAGGCTAGAAAAGGGAAAGGATTTGGTGTACATAAGGTTTACAGCATCAATAACAATCATACATGGCTGCGGTGACGGCTGTGAAAGCATTGGTGGAAAGGCAGTAGGCAAAGCATGCCTAGAGGACAGCAGTGAGGCCGCTGAACTGACTGGTTGTTTTCCACGTAGAATTTCCTCACGGTGGGCTTTAGCAGAACATGCCAAATCCATAAAATGAAATA
Organism: Melocanna baccifera; assembly: GCA_036346265.1. Taxonomy (NCBI): domain Eukaryota; kingdom Viridiplantae; phylum Streptophyta; class Magnoliopsida; order Poales; family Poaceae; genus Melocanna; species Melocanna baccifera. The sequence goes on from JAYEVJ010000315.1 coordinate 196,247, forward strand.
GCAATAGGCAAGAGAGGAATAATCCAGGTACAAGGCTAACATTGAAAGGGAGAAAACAAGAAGGCTACAAAAGCATAAACAAGAGGTAGATAAACAATATAACCAGAAGGGCATTACCGTAGGAGCGAAATAGGAAGCACACAAGAACATAAGCTAAATCCACTGGTATGAAAAGATGAAAGTATGTCTGAACTGCATATACAAGAAACATCTACAAAACGTAATGAACAAAGGATAGCAGCAGAAATTATTACAGGTAGCGTACAGACGATCACATAAGCAAACATGCAGAACATGAAAGCATATACAAATGGTGTTGTAGGGAATCTACTATATAGGTAAGCATTAAAAAAACTAAATGCGAGAAAGCAATAACAACAATGACAACATAACAATAGCAAACCACGAGTGCTAAAGGTAAAAAAACACCTTACGAATAGGAGGCATGAAGAGAAAACTAAGGCAAATCATCTAAGATTAGAAGAAAAACAGCTGGGTTCCACAACGCAATGTAATGAGCTATCTGAAGGCACTTTTGTATGACAAAAAAAATAGCATACATATCAGGACAAAAGCTAAAATCTCTGGAAAGCATACCAATAAGAATAACATAACCGTAGAAAAATTTGTAGACGTGGTAATAAAAATGATCGCAAACATAGAAATCCTTCATTGAATTCGTATCCTAGTCGAAAGAGCTCATAGATAATATCTGAAGCTACGTGTGAGCCTAAACATAGATAATATGTGAGTCTACCTAATCCAAGAAAAGATCTGCATTCTATTCCATGTTGGGCATCACTGTGCGGACCCTAACAATTACTAAAAACTGATTGCAAATATAGAAACTCTTTATTGAATTCATATTCTAATCCAAGTAGGCACTCCATAGGAATGCAAAAGGCATAAAGAGCAGGCTGGGTACTATTGTGCGGACCCTAAGAACAACGAAGAAGCAGTACCTTGGACAGAAATGAAAGTGGAAGAACCGTAGCCATGAACAAATTGGACCAGAATGCAGCACGTTTAATTAAGTCGATGCACGAGGGAGAACAGATGGACGCGTCATGTAGCTCGAAAGGGGAAATAGAAGACTCTCTGCCAAAACATCATAAATATTAATGCAAGAAGAGATTCAAGGCTACACAGAAAAGCCTAAACAACCTGTGTAAAAACAAAAGAACAATAAAGAATCTGAACATAGACATAAATTGTAAGAACAAGCACATTACTACAAACAGGTATTCGATAGGAACGAAAAAACATAAAGACTCTCCCAAAAAAAGGTTCACATTCTAGTCTAGACCAGCTAATGCAAGAAGAGATTCACATTCTAATCGAAGGCGATTACCACTACACAAACTGTAAGAGCAAGTATCTTCGCACAAATAGGCACACATCCTAATCCAAACACATACTTCATAGAAACGCAAGAAGCGTCAAGAAGCTGCACACCATTTCTAAGGCTACTTAATTCAAGAAGAACTTCACACCGTAATCTGGGGCGATTACCACCGCACGAACCCTAAGAACAAGTATCCTAATCCAAACAAACAACCTATGCACCAACGCAAAAAGGCTAAAGAATCTGCACGTAGATTCAAGGTTACGCAAAAGGCCTAACAACCTGTGTAAAAACAAAAGAACAATAAAGAATCTGAACATAGATAATATCTGAAACTAAGAGATTTGCATTTTAATCGAAGACGACTACCACCGCATGAAGTGTAAGAACAAGCATCGAAGAAGCAGTACTTCACATAAGCAAACATGCAGAACATGAAAGCATATACAGATGGTATTGTAGGGAATCTACTATATAGGTAAGCATTAAAAAACTAAATGCGAAAAAACAATAACAACAATGACAACGTAACAATAGCAAAACACGAACGCTAAAGGTCAAAAACACCTTACGAATAGAAGGCGTGAAGAGCAAACTAAGGCGAATCCTCTAAAATTAGAAGCAAAATAGCTGGGGTCCACAACGCAATATAATGAGCTATCTGAAGGAACTTCTGTATGACAAAAAAATAACATACATATCAGGACAAAAGCTAAACTGCCACAGCATAAAGTGTAAGAACAAGCATCGAAGAAGTTGTACCTTGGACAGCAACGAAAGCGGAACAACCGCAACCACGAACAAATCAGAGCAGAATGTAGCACGTTTAATCAAGGCGACGCACGAGGGAGAATAGATGGAGGCGTCATGTAACTCGAAAGGGCAAATAGAAGACTCTCTGTCAAAACATCATAAACATTAATGCAAGAAGAGATCCAAGGCTACGCAGAAAACCCTAAACAACCTCTATAAAAACAAAAGAACACTAAAGAATCTGAACATAGATAATATCCAAGACTAAGAGATTCGCATTTTAATCGGAGACGACTGCCACCGCATAAACTACCTAATGAAATGTATTTGATAGGAATGAAAAAGGCATAAAGGATCTCCCAAAAAAGGTTCACATTCTAGTTCGGACTACCTAATGAAAGAAGAGCTTCACATTCTAATCGGAGGCGATTACTAGTACATAAACTGCAAGAACAAGTATCTTAGCACAAACAGGCACGCATCATAATCCAAACACAAACTTCATAGGAACACATAAGAATCTCCCAAAAAAAGGTTCACATTCTAGCCCGGGCAAACTACCACTATACGGAATGCACGGACCGTAAGAACAACCTAGCAGAAAGCAATACCTTGGCCAGAAATGAAGACGGAAGAACAAGAACCATGAACAAATCGGAGGCGATGCAGGAAAAATGTGCATTACAGGGGAAGCCAAGAAGCGCGTAAACCAACGAGGAAAGAAGAACTGAGAAGGGAGAATAGGCGAACGCATCAAGGAAGAATTGGCGGACACATTATGCACACCGAAAAGCAAAACACAAGAACTCCTGCCAAAGTCTACACTCCGTGCGCACTAGCGTAAAAACGGAACTCACCGCATGAACACACACCACAACAAAAACCCAGTAAGTGGGCCACAACCGTCAGAGGCAGACTCGTATCAAACACAGCATGTAAAAAGCGAAAGCCAACAACGGAGCATCACCCTTTCTCTGGAAACTCCCCACAGCACCGTTTCTCACAAACAGGCCAGATGCGCAACAACAATGCAAGCAACAGGACGTAGGCTACAGCACGCACTAACCGCAGCCTACTAACTAGTGCACAGTAGCGTCCACATGGCCCGCTCCCACGGCACGCGTCAACGGAAGAGCGCAGCATGCACACATGAATGAACGAGCGAGCAGAGAACCCCCCGAAGCGAAAGCTAACAACGGAGCGTCACCCTTTCTCTGAAAACTCACCACAGCATCGTTTCTCACAAATGGGCCAGATGCGCAACAGCAACGCAAGTGACAGGACGTAGGCCGCAGCACGCACAAACCGCGGCCTGCTAACCAACACACAGCAGCGTCCGCATGGCCCGCTCCCATGGCACGTGTCAATGAAAGAGCGTAGCATGCACACGTGGAATGAACGAGCGAGCAGAGAACCCCCACTTTGATTTACAGATTATGCAAGACAAAGCAGCAGTGCATCTTGAAGTCTCTTTCCACACTCCCATCTGCACCCTTGCATCCACAACACATCTCCGATCCTCATTCGTAGCATACAAGTTTGACGCTAGCACATAATTGATCAGTCACCTTCCTTGCTATACTAGCACTTCTGATCCCGACGTGCTCCGATCAATACACGTCATATTACAGGATCAGGATTCAGAGGCATGGCTATATTACTTCCATGTTTATTTATGAGCTTTTTGACAATATGTCTGTTGTAGGGGTGGCCCCACCTAAACCCAGCTAGCCTGTTAGGAAGTTATAAACCTGAGGTAGACATGTACAATGACATAGTTGCCCTTGGGAAGGATACTCGGATGTAAGGGTACAATTGTAAAAACACTCCCTACGGGATATATATACGTGATGCAAGCCCTGGGGAGAACCCAAGACGGCATTGCTCACCTAACTCTCCACTACCATACACCCTCCCTCTCTGTTTGGTCTGTAACCACAACAGTTGGCGCCGTCCGTGGGGACGACAAGAGCAAGCCTCAAGATCTCAAGAAGGATGGCACCGAAGAAAGCTTCATCATCGGCGGCAAAGAAGAAGGAAGGGGTCGCGGCGAGGTCCCGCGTCAACACCAGGGCTTCGGCATCGGCGGTCGCGGGTGAGAACAACAACGCCCACCGCGCGACGATCGACCTTGCCACCGCCGATGCGACGATCGACCCCACCACTGCCAATGCGACGATCAACCCCGCCACCGCCGATGCGACGATCGACCCCGCCACTACCGATGCGATGATCGACCCCGCCACTACCAATGCAATGATCGACCCCACCACTGCTAAGGTGACAATCGACCCCGCCACCGCCGACGTGATGGTCGACCCCGCCCTACACGTGACGCCCCACCCAGCCGCTGGTGTGACAGTCAACCCCGACAGTACCGGCCGGGTGCCAGGGAGCGGTAGCGTCGGCGCCCGTCGAGGCGCGACCACCATCCCTACACCCGGTGCGGGAGCGCCAAGCGGTCCCGGCGGCGACATGGGCCTCGTCATCGATGCCGGCGTCCACCTTGTCGACGTGACGAGCAACCCAAGGGCACAAGCAGTGGTTACGGCTACCCCGGCAGCGCGACTCGGTGCGCCCATCACCTCATCTACGCTGGTAGTGGAGAACGCCCTTCTAGCGGCCCTTGGCACGCTCCAGCAGGAGTTAGCGGATCTTTGTGGGGCCGTGCGGAGAATGCAAGAGGCTCAGAGTCAGCAGACCCCGCCGGTGGTCGCACTGGAGCCCACGCGCCGAACGGGCGGATAGCCGTGATGTCCCCACATCCAGCTGCGCCTCGCTGCGACGCGTGGACCTGGAGTCCCCGCTATCTGCGGGCCTGCAACAGGCGGCATGGCCGGAGGATTTCAAATTCCCCAGCGCCATCACATCGTACAAGGGCGACATAGACCCCCGGGAGTTCGTGCGTGTATATGAGACTGCCATCAAAGTGGTAGGCAGAGACGACATCACAAAGGTGAAGGGGCTCCCCCTCGCGTTGTAGGGAGTGGCACTCTTTTGGTTCTTCACCATAGAGCCGAACTCCATCTACACATGGGAGCAGGTCCGCGACCGCCTCTACAACAACTTCCAGGGGAACTACGTCGAGCGTGTTGATGCAGATCAGCTCTTCGCAATTAAGCAAAAACCATCGGAAAGGCTTTGGGAATACTTCAAACGCTTCACGAAGGTCCGTTGCCAGGTTAAAGATGTCAACAAGATAACCATCATCAATGCAGCAATACAAGGTCTTCGCCCGGGGCCGCTGGCTGAGTACAACGCGCAAAAGACAATCAAGACAGTGGCGAAGCTCTTCGACAAGATGGAAGAATACGCCAGAGCGGAAGAAGACGCACGGAGGCATCAAGACAACGACGCCGACGCCAATCTGGCAGAGGGCACGGCGAAGAGTAAGGACTCGCTGAAGGAAAGCTCCTCGAAGGGCAAGCGCAGGAAGGAGCCACCGAAGGATGCCTCCAAGCACAAGGACCTCTCAAGCGACAGGCCCTAGCGTGATCAACAGAAGTCTTGGAGAGCCCGTCACGTCTTCGACATTGAGGGTGGCTCAAAAGACAACGCCCCCGCTGGCCGTGGTGCCAGGGCTCGACGGGGTCGGGGGCGAGGCCGAGGCCGGGGCCGCGAGGGTAGGGCCCGCGCGGAGTATGGCGACCAACACCTCTAGTGGTGTGAAGTACACGGCCAAGGCAGTCATGACACCTGCTCCTGTACCACCATCGCGGCACTTCGGCAAAGTGTTGCCAGAGATAGGGATCTCGAGGTGCGGCCACCCGTCGTGGCACACGTCCAGCAGTCCCTGGACGGTCCCCTACGAATCCGGGAGGAGGAGCTGCAAACTCAGGAGGGCCTCCGGTGGATGCAAGCTCATGTGCAGCAGCCTCAGGGGAGTCCCCTACGGATCCACGCTCCGGAGGGCGCCCAGCGTAGGGTCATAAACGTCATCTCCGGGGGCTCCTCCCTGGAGTTCGCTTTGGAGCGGCAGCGCAAGGCCTACGTGCGGAGGCTACACCACGTGGCGGTGTACCCGGCACATGCACCGCCGGATTGGGTGCAACATGCGATCACCTTCACGCTCGCCGACGCCAAAGGCGTGGAGTTCCCCCACCAAGATCCCCTGGTCATCCAGGTCACGATTGCCAGATGCGACGTCAAGCGTGTCCTGGTCGACGGAGGAAGTTCCACGAATGTTTTGTTCGCAGGGGCCTTCGACCAGATGGCGATCCCTCAAAGCCGCCTAGGCCCCCTGAAAATTCCGCTGCAAGGCTTCGGAGGTCGGCCGCTGATAGCGCTGGGCCAGATATGCCTGCAGGTCTCCTTCCACCTTCGATGTCGTTGACATCCAGTACCCCTACAATGCCATTTTGGGGAGACTAACCCTCAATTCATTTGGGGCAGTCCCACAACATGGCTTCCTATGCGCGAAGATCCCGAGCCCGCGGGGTATCATCACTGTCCACGGCGACCAGCACATGGCCCGGCACATAGAGCATGGCACCCGAAGCCTGCACCCAGAAGTCCAGAGAGGGTCCTAGGCCAGGCGTGCCAATACAAGCGCTTTGGCAGCACAAGCAGCAGAGGCTCCCTACCTCACCGCCACGACAACGAGAGTCCAGTGGTTAGTCCTCGACCTTTTGTACTCACTCACCCGCACAAACGGGAATTTAATAAAGTTCGCCGTTTGCGAAGCTACTCGTGTTCCCCCACAAAGACGTGCGGATGCTTGCCTCCACACGCACTCCCCGGAGTATAAATAAGACATGGATATTTTCTCTGCGCACTCTACTGAGTATAAACAAGACACGGATGTTCCCCGCACGCATTCGTGCCATCACTGCGCGTACTCTTCGGAGTATAAATAAGATGTGGATGATATTCCCACGCACTCTCCGGAGTATAAATAGGGCGGAGCACGGGCACCAGAGGCTCCCCACGCTTTCCGCAAGCCACGTGCACCACATGGACGGAATGCCGCGGGTACATGGGCGAGGCGTCTCACGTACACAGTTTTCAAGATACACGGGCGCGGCACCCATCACGGGGGACCCCCCCCTCAGTTCGGAGGTAGTCAAAGCTTCCTCCTGGCGCCATAGCCCGGTAGCAGCCTCATCCAAGACGAGCTGGACTGTGATGCCGTGGAGGAGGGGCGGCGCTAGAGCTCAATGGCCTCAGGCTTCAAGAAAAGGTGAAAGACGAGCGCCATCGGCGCTGTATGGCGGGCCCGCACGGGAGGTCAAGTCCGCCTCGAGTTGCAAGCCCCCTTGGTGAGGCGCAAGCGAAAAGCCCCCCCTTAGGAGCACTCTCGAGCTAGGGGAGGAGACTAGGGGGAGACAAGGAACCTGTAAGAGGCACCCCAGGCGAGGCGCGACCTCGGTGGCAGCCAAGGGAGGTCTACCCCCGAAGCCGAAAGTTTCCTTGCTGAAGTACAAGTGAATTGCCCACCACCCTCACCAGCCATGGCCCTTAGGCGAGCTGGCAAAGGGGCCCCGCACCGCGGTGTCACGTCCACCCCGTGTGGATGGGGTCTTCGACCCCGCGGTTGCCCCGATGGCATCAGCTGCACATGGGAGCCTTCATCACTATCGGCCGGTCAACAAGCACCGGAGGAAGCTAGGGCAGAGTGGGGGGCCGCGAGCACAAGAGGGGAAGTTGCAGGGGCATGAATGTTTGGTGAGGCGAGTGGCGTTTCACTTGGCCGCTCTCCCTTTCAAAGAGACCCAGGAGCGACTCCCCGTCAATTGCGCCTCAAGCATCCCATCGACCGTTGCAAGTGAATGTGATGCAACAGCGTCGCCCCACTTCAGTTATAGGGCTCCGCCAATTACGCTTCATGTGTTCCCCTATCCTGGCGGGACCCCCGAAGCAACAAACAGGCCAATATCTAGAATTATGCGGGAAACAAGCATGCGCCCGTGAAGTCCCGTGATCGATCGCAGCGCCGTGGCCTTCGAGATAGGTTCCTGTAATCTCCCGACCCTACTTCATCCTTATCTTGTCAGGCGATCGGCGACAGCGCGTCTATTTCGACTAGGCTCCAGCTCCGCTGCCACCACTCTGAGGGGTAGGGGACGGAGCGCTCGCGCGTCTACTTCGACTAGGTGCCAGGTAGGGGACGGAGCGCTCGCGCGTCTATTTCGACTAGGCGCCAGCTCCGCTACCACCACTTTGAGGGGTAGGGGACTGAGCGCTGCGCTGCTACTGACCAGGCGCCAGCTCACGCCACCACTTCCACGTAGGGGACGGAGCGCCGTGACGCCTACTTCGACTAGGCGCTAGCTCCGCTGCCACCACTTCGAGTGGTAGGGGACGGAGCGCCCGTGTGTCTACTTCGACTAGGTGCCAGCTCCGCTGCCACCACTTCGAAGGGTACCTCGCGCGTCTACTTTGACTAGCCAACAAACTTCACAAGAAAATTACAAAGCGGGTGTGCCTAAAGAAGGCGGCGGTGACGAGCGTTGCGACTTCTCTACCGCGTTGGTACATGAGTGCTTACAAAGGTCACGGCCGATAACATCCCCTATTACATTATACACTATCGGCCACCTGCGAACGCTACTTGTTCGGCTCCACCCGGATGACCTCCTGAGCCGAAGCCTCGCCCGTCGAGGGTTGATTCGCCCAGAAATCCAGCGAGTCCTGAGCTCGCCACCAGCGCCGCAAATGGCGTCGGGTTATGGCATCGAAAATCAGTAGCCGGTCCCCGTTGGGCAGCTGCTTGGAACACAATGGCATGTTGGTCAGAGCAAGGGAAGCAATCTTCGCTTCATTTGCAGAATGGGGTGCTAGGTTACAACACACACCGACATACAAGAACCCCGGGGTTACACCTACCTCGAGCCGTCGGCGCCATCATCGTCCCGCCTAGGAACTTCATCCAGCCATTCGCCGAGGTTCCCCTCGCCATACATGGTCCACTGCAACTCTACCTTCGCTGCGGCCTCCCCGATGTACTCCCAGATCCACTCATGAAAAAACCAAACAGTGGGGCGAACAGTGCGCACTACACTAGACATCACTCCAGCCCCGGCCGGCATTTCCAGTTGCGGGTCACCCAATTCGTCGACATGACGGCAGCCCCGTTGCTGGAGAAGCGCACAAGCCATGCATGCGGTCACGTAGGAGCAATGGTTACCAAAGGACGTCGCGGCGGCAAGAGCAAGATTGGAAGCTTCTCCAATCCGTCAATGTGTTCGTAACAGCTCCTCGGGCCAGAATGAGCGGGGCGGCACTTCGGCGACAAAGTTTTCAAGGGTGCCCTCTAGGGCCAGCATAGCATCACATGTTGCCATCGAGGCGTCGCCCAGAGCCTGGTCCCGCTCTCTCAAAGACGCAGCAAGGCGACTCTTCTCTTCCTCTAGCACAGCAACCTGCCGGAGCAGGCCGTCCTACTCCTCCACTGCTGCCTGCCGAGCCGCCGCCACAAGCTCCTCGGCATATGAGACGGTCCCCGCGCGTTCTGCCTCCAAGCATCGAATGCGGTCATCCTTAGAGGAATGCGTCTCCCCCTCCGCGCGAAGAGCTCCTTCGGCGACACGCAATCAGTCCTCTAAGGCCTCCCGCTCACATGCATGGGCCGCCTATAGCACCCGGCCAAGGGTGAGGGTCTACACGATAAAGCGGTCAGTACACCTCCGAAGGGCTGCGCGCTGCTAACAGTCAGGTACTTACCCTCATTTTGGAGATCTCTCGCACCCTCCTAAGGAGTCCCGACCCACAAGTCCACAGTGCCTGGCGGTCCAGGCTCGCGGCCGCGCTATCCGTGACCCCCTGCCATGCTGCCAGCACCTCTGGTCGAGGGACGAAGTCCACTAGGCTTTGTGTGGCATCTGCGATGATAGCTTCGGCGGCACCGGATGTCCCTTCCGAACGAATGTCCTCGTGCTCTGAGGGGCGCTCACGTTCATCGAGGCATGTTGCTGCAAGGGGACATGGCGGTCAGCCCTACGAATGCCTAGCGGGGTCACACCAAGTAATCTAAGCTTACCTTCAGCCCCACCAAAAACCGCAAGGACATCGGCGTCCCCCGGTGCGACCACCCCGCCAGGCGGGGGGGCCTCTATATCGGAGCTTAGCTCCACTAGGCCCTCGCCCCCGGTAGCCGCAGACCCGGAGGGGATCGCAGGGACACCGACGCAGGGGCACTCAATGTCTGAATCGGAGTCCCATAGGGCCCCGACCTTGCTCGCTACAGTGAACCCTCTCGCCGAGAGAAGGGGCGATAGCGTGCGGGGCCTCTTCGCCTTCGGGGAGCAACGCCATGGCCCCACCTCAGAACATGCAATGAATCAAGTTTGGAACATCCTCCACACATAGATGGAAATGTTACCAACTATAAAGCGCGACGGGCCAAAGGTTTCAAATTCAAGGTATTGATTATGATGAAACCTTATCGCCGCAGCAATGAATCTGCCCCAACATCCTCCACAGCCGATGGCTTCGCCTCAACATTGGCCGACGGCGCTTCTCCTCCTTATCGACGCACTCTTATGACACAGCCCACGGTTTTGTCGATCCGCACGCGATGCAATGCTCCAAAGATCTCGCATAAATCTGCCCATGAATCGTGTCCTTATCGCCGACGCTGCACTCTTCCTCCGCTCCAATGCCCAACATCCACGCCTCCGAGTCAAGATACTTCGAAGCCTCTCCTCCGCATCCACGCCTACCTCCGCCCAAGCCCAAGATACTTCGCCTCCGTGATCCAGGTTCTCCGCCTGAGCTTGGAGAGGTGGGTTTGGGGCTAGAATAGCGCGCTCTGGCACTCTAATGCCCAAGGCTTTGCACACACGGTTCATCCGCCCCAGACCTGCCTCTGCGGTCGCAGCTACGCACAGAGTGTGTTCCCTGGCCATATACAGCCCAAGGAACGTGTCCACCGCACGCTCCACATCTCCCAGGAGAGTACCTGTGAGCGGCAAGGGGCACGATGTAAAACAACGGGCCCGATGGACGGCACAGAGAAACCAAGCTCCGCCAAAACTTACGTGGACCGGAGGGTCTCGGCAGTGAATACACGGACGGGTGGACGTTATCGCGACGAAGCCTCCTAGGCATAACACGCCACTCGGTAGCAAGTGGTGCTACACCATACATGACGAACTCCTCGACGAGGTCGCGCATGTTGAAGCGGGAGGTGATCTTCAGCATCTATCGGCGCACTAGGCGTGGTGTTGAATGTCACCGGCCACCCTGAACACTCAAGGCCGCTACCGCCTCATCCAGTTCGGCTCCCACTCCGCCCGAGCCGAGTTCGCGGGGAAGATCTTCTTGCACCGCGACCGCAGGACGGAGTTGACACGGCCGAAGTGGAGAAAGGCAAACAGCGACGCGGTCGGCCAGCATGCCTCCGTACGCAATGCCCAACTGTACACGGTAAGACGGGATATCGCATTCGGCATTATCTATGTCAGCTCAAGTCCAAAAGTCCACATGACGTCCCCGACAAGCATGGCGGCTGGAATGCGCAACCCGACTTTGAAATAGGTGACGAACATGACCACCTCCGACTTCTCGGGATGTGGTTCGGTCTCGTCGCCCACGGGTAGTCGCACCTCCCGGCAGTCCAACAGCTTTCCCTCGCGAAGGAGGCCACAAATCATCTCTTTCGTCACCAGCATTGAGCCTAGGACACGGGAGCACAGACCTTCTACTCTCTCCGTCGCCGCCCACCATTTGTCCACTTGCATGGGGTGCGCCCCTCGAGTGTGTATTCCACCTCGAGCGGTGACGACCGCCGAAAGACGGTGCTGTTGTCGGCCTGTACCATCGTTTCTCCCAGAGCTATGTGGTGACGGAGGCAGCAAAGAAAGCAGGAGATTGGGAGCGTGCGGCCAGAAACTACAAGGCGAGGTGAGGAGAATACAGGTGGTGTACCGCAGGGGTATTTAAAACCCCTGCATCTCCCACGCCACCGGTAAGAGTAACCGGCGGGAGGCAAACTGCTTGTCTCCCCACAATCGAAGCCGAAGTGGCACAACTGCCCACGTGCGTCGGGCCCAGTCACACGACGATCGCGCAAAAGGCCTGACAGCGCACGACGCGCCAATAGCGCTCCGCCACGAGGCTACTTGGGAATCTGTGTAGGGCAATTTTGGCTCCACCTTCGACAAGGCCTTCGCCTCTGCGGCACAACTCCAGCTCTGCACCCCATATTTCCTCACTCTTGGCACAAGGAACCATTTTCGCATCTTAATGTGTCCAACATCTTTCTGTGGATGCTAAGTCACAGAGAGCGCTGGCGGGGCAGGTCAGTCGGCGGGAGTCCACGCCAATCGATGCAAAGCCAGCCAATGGGAGGGGGGTGTCGTGGTCAAAGCGCGAACAGGGCGCTCTTGTCAGCCGGATGGCCAGCGCAGGTAGCTTCCCGCCACATGTCCCGCCTCTCTCGGGAAGGGCGTGCGATCATGGTCATGTGACCGCTCGCAGCCCACGACGCGCTAACCGCATCGCGCCACGTGCCTCGCCACCTCGGGACAGCGCAAACGGCAGCAGCAGCCCCTGGCTTTTCAAAGGTTGGCGTGATTCGCGCCGCCATTAAGACACCACCTCCAGACAGCGGAGCTGCGAGGACGTGCCGCCTTCACACTAGACGCTGTGAAGGATGGCTCCAACCTCAGACGCTACCTCGGTGGCCAACCCGACGCCACGTACTCGGCACGAAGCAGAGTTCAATCGGTCGAGGCCTAACAGCCTACTTCCCCCCGTGAGTGCGCCGCGGCCGGTGGTCGCCATATATTGTGCTAAAAAATAGACCTCCTTCAGTTCATCAATATGGCGATACTCTTTTGCATGTTCATGAACTAAAGAAGGCCTATTTCCGATATCAAGATCATCTCAGCCACGCCCGGAATGGCGCTACATCACTCCTGGTATATATATAGCTGTCTCCCGCGTGAGGAAACCCAACGGCCGTCCATGGAGAAGCGCAACTGGCAGAAGTCCAATCGACGCGGTCGCTCACCCATGGAGAAGTGCAACCGGCGGAAGTCGAACCGACACGGTCGCTCACGCGCGTGCAACGTCTAAACTTGCTGCACCTGCGCGCTTCGCCTGCATCGACGAGGTCTCCGCCTCCGTAGGGCAACTGCGACTCCACCCACGGCCCCAGGCGCCAAGTTCGCCCCTGCATCGACGCACGGTTTCGATATCGACTCCGCCTATGGCCCCCCAGCTCCGAGTTCGCGGAGCCACGACTAGCCACATGCGCCAAATAATCTCCGCCTAATGTCACCAACGTCACAGGCCGCAGGGACAGAGGGGACCAAAGGGCTCGGCAACATGGCTTCAGCCTGTGAAACACTTCACCATGAGAGGCTCCTGTTGTAGGGGTGGCCCCCACCTAAACCCAGCTAGCCTGTTAGGAAGTTATAAACCCGAGGTAGACATGTACAATGACATAGTTGCCCTTGGGAAGGATACTCGGATGTAAGGGTACAATTGTAAAAACACTCCCTACGGGATATATATACGTGATGTAAGCCCTGGGGAGAACCTAAGACGGTATTGCTCACCTAACTCTCCACTACCGTACACCCTCTCTCTCTGTTTGGTCTGTAACCACAATAATATCATTTTATCTTTTAAATAAATATATTTTATATTGATCAACAAGTATATGATTTATTCATAGAACTATTTATTCATATTTTGATGTTATTCTAAACTATCATTGATGTATACCATTATGTAGGACAATTATGATTTATACATCACCATATGTATTAATTAATAATCATGTTTCACAGATCATATATATGATGATATCAAATTAATATGTAGATATATGTTAGAGAATATAGTGTTAGATTAACTCATCTTGAACACTATTGAGAATGTTAGATTGTGGTAATACCCCTCCAAAACTTCACATCTTGCATCTGGATTTCCTGGCGTTCAGAAGTGGACCTAGCACAGAACTTCACCGGGGCACTATCCACAAATGGTGGCATCTCGCCATTGCCCATTGCCGCGATGTAGGCCAGTGGCGGAGCGAGCCAATGGCGAGAGCTCCGGCAAAGCTGGCCGCCGTGCAGGAGTCCATACAAAACCAGCCATAGTGCGATAGAAGACCGGTGTGAGTTCATCGGAGGTCAGCAGGGTTGTTTGTCGACGAGCTCGGACAGCCATCCGGGGTCGTATAGGGTTGTTTTTCGGACGAGCGTGGATTCCGAAAAAAAAACATGCCTTGCAGTTCCTTCCCGATTACCGTCAAACTTTCAATAGGTTTGTATATAGTGTTGTATTTATCTGTGGGCGTAAGAAACATAGCACCCTCCGACGCGTAGTCTCGGACCAGTAAGCTTTGCATCCAGGACCAGTACCCTGAAGATATTCTTACTTGTGTAGCTAAATTTCGGATAGGAACCAATAGTCTTGAAGACTCTGTTTGGTACGACATCCAATCCATGTCAACTCTAAAAGGCAGTAATGTATAGAGAGTTATTGAGCATGACCTGACTGCTATCTCAAGGACTTTTCTGTGACGTCCGGGACTCTGTAATGTATTTCAGTTTAATATAAATCAGGGAAATTTCCTTTAAAATTCAAAAAGGAGATATTTTTTTAGGTCGGCACCAACAAGTCAATAGCTATTTAGTTCTAAACAACGGCGTCTGCGTCGTCTTAGGTTCCTAGAAAACCTTGGCACGACCTTTGACATTTTTTTATGTCTATCTCAGGACATGATAAACATGAGCAAACAAAGAAGAAACATATTACTGGTGCACAGAAGAAGATGTCTTACCTGAAAGCAGATAAAGCAGATGACGAATGGCTGAAAGGCCAAGGCATGTTTTTTCTCCTATGTGACACCTGTGAACCCACCAAAGCCGACGACCCATGCCCACGGGAAACAGGTAGGTGGATTTCAATCCAATTTATGCTTCGAAAGACCAGGCCGTTGTTTACCGCTTGCGTATATCCAATTCCAATCCAACACAGAGTGATTCGGCATTATCTCGGCCATGCTCGATCGAGCTTTCTTTCAGACATGGACTAGTTTTTCTTTTTCAGGTCCTGTACAAGTAAAACCACTCCAGTAAGAACAAAGGAGAGGAACAGATGGCTGATGCTGCCTGTTTTCAGGTGCTGATAGGATTCAGTGATTCACAGGAAAATAGCATGAAAGTGATTAATGTTATGAATATTGTATGTATATTGAAGAGTTCCAATAGGCAATATATATAGAGAGTATAAGAGGATATTACAAGGAAATATGCTATATACGGATAAGGAAACCTAGGTATATAAGGAAATAAATGAAACAATCCTATTATATCTCTAATACCATTAACAACTGACAGGCACGATAAAAGTAACTGAGGCTGTCCTAAATCTGGACTAAAAGAATGGACCAAAGTGGAGTTATCCTGAAAGAAAATACTAAAAATATTTCCCCACTATCACACAAGACAAGGGTATAGACAGAGGAAGTTAGTGATAAGGAGGGGGCCCTCATGCACTCTGATGCAAAATAATAACCTGGTAACTCGGGAGCAGGATGGAACTCGGACAAAAGAATGACAGACTTGAGAGTACCTGGTCGCAGGCAATAATGCAAGTCTCTGTGGGCTCCTCTCCTTGATCTCTCTTCCTTCCAACCTTCTTCCTATAAATACAAAGGCATGCACAGGGAGAAGCATCAGGTAAACACAAGCATCAGGTACACCAACTCCTGCTGTTGCTCAACAGAGATGAGTTCCATAGCAGGTACAGGATTCTTTTGATCCTTGTAGTATTCAAGTCTGAAAGTAACATCGCTGCAGTATGAACTCTCATTTTGGAATTTAGCTTTTCTCCCTCCTGAAATACATGTTCCAAGACACAAGTTTCATGAACCACAATTCATATGTCATGCAAACGCTAATATTATAACACCCATATGCTGACTTTGTTCACTCAGTTACTCAGTTACATGTTGTTATCTGATATAACCTAAAAGTGCTGAATGTCCAATGAGGTGCCATGTATTGATTTTTTTTCAGTGCTCTAAAAGCTTATAATCACAGAGGAAACTTTTGAGCTGGAAGCAACAGTCGAGCCGTTTCAAGTACTTCACTAGTTATTAACATCGGCGCATCTAACTCAATTAATAGCACAGCATGTACAAGAAGTAGATAACACGTGATTGCAAGCTACTCTGTCTTAGGGACCATTTGCTCAATTGATCTACCAAGAATTTAGATCCTTGTTCATGGTGCCCAAGGATGTAGTTGAGAGGCTGATGACTCCACAAAGGCCGGTAAAGATAGGCTGCCAGACACCGGCTGTGATTCCAATTGGGAGCACGGTCTGTGTTGAAAAGTGATCCAAATTCATAACCATGTCCTTGTGGGACTCTGATTCATTTTCCTCTCTACGTGGGACTCTATTCCCCCACACTATATATATACCCCAGTAGTCCATAGGCATCAAGTCTCAAGAGAAGCTCTCCACTGTAATCTCTCTCCATTATAGTGATTTGTCATCGAGCGCCCGTGGTTTTTTTTCCGCAAAAGTTTTTCACTAAAAAATCTGTGTCTCCTGTCTCTAATTTTCTGTGCATTATTTGCAACAAGTAGTATTAGAGCACAGCATCGGCGTCTCTTTCTGCGCTCGGCGATTTTTGATGAATCCGAGCCTCCGTTTTCCGTCTTCGAGACGAAGCCAAACTGCACCAGCAAAATTAGCAGCACGAGGCGTCCTTCGGTGCAACACACGTGGAACGTGAAGCCAAGCCACACGGATGTAACATCCTGTTTTTCTGCAATTTTTAAAGCCTGGAATTTAAAAATAAATTTTCTGGATTTTTCTAAAATTAATTCAAGCTTAAAAAGAATTTTTAGAATTTAAAATAGTTTAATATGATTAAAATAAACATTAACATAAGTTGAAAATATTTTATTTGGATTCTTCAGGTCTCAAGGAATTTTCTAGTATTTTTGGTGAATTTTTGGAATTTATTTGCTATTTTCTAGAGCTCTTGGCATTATATTTGAGTTTCTAAAAAATATTTAATCAGGAAAACCCCTCAGCCGCCCGATCCGCCCCTAGCCACGCGTCGGTCATCCACCCCGCCTCCCTCGCGCCGCGCCCCGCCCCATCCACCGCCACCCGATCCTCTTCTCCCTCTACGCGTCGCGCATCGCGTGCAGCGCGCGCGCGCTTAACCCTAGCGCCGCCCGCCCCGCCGCTGGATTCGCCACGCGTAGCACTGCGCGCCTCCGCCGCGCCGCAAGACTCGCTGCTCCGCGCGCGCGCGCCCGACGCGCCACTCGCCACGCGCGCCCGCCAAAGACGCGCAACCCTAACCCTAACCCTAACCCGCCGCCGCCTGCACGCAATCGTGACCGTCCGATCTCCCGCGCGCCATCCCCGCCATACGCGTGTCCCAAACCGAGATCACCTCGCGCCAACACCGTATCCAAATCGAACTCCTCGGTTTGTAAGTTATATACGTCGTGCGGCGCCTCGGTTCATGTGCTCGCCGCCCCGAACCCTTGCCGTCGCCCTCACCGCCTCACATCGCCATCGCCGGAGCCGCCCCGTGCAACCCCGCCTCCTCCACCGCGCCCCCGAAGCCGCCAAAGCCATCGCCGTCGCCAAACCCCACCGGCGAGTTCCCCGTCGCCGCGTCGCCTCCCCGTCACTCGAGTCGCCGCCCGTGTCGCCCGCATCGCCCCCTCCGTCGCTGTTGTGCCTGCGCCGGACGCGCCCGAGCATGTGCCTCGGTCCGCGCGCTGCCACCCGCGCACCCCCACGCGCTCGCGTCCGCGCGGCGCCCGCCACGCGTCGGCCATCTCCGCCGTCGCCTCAGATCCGGATCAGCGTACCAAATCACGCCACACGTCAAAACCTCAGCCGTCCGATGCTCGCTGCCGCTGCCGCGCCGAGCCCGTGCCACGTCAGCCCTAACCGATGTGGCATGCCACGTGGCCATGCCATGTCAGCATTTTCCAAGCTCGGGTGCCACGTGTCGCCACGTCAGCCGCCACGTCACCTGCCACGCGTCACCTCCTCGGCTTACCACGTCAGCCCTAGCACTGTGTGGTAAACCCAGTCCACCGTGAACCCGGTATACAGCACAGTAGTTTTCCCAATTTTCCCGATTTTTCTTTAGGTTAAATTTTCCGAGAGTCTGTTCTCCTACGTCCTAACTCCGATTGACCCCGTTTTTTTTCTAAATTCATCTAAAATCAAGCTCCAGCTTTTGGTTCTGGTTTCATGTTTTTTTAGAGTTTATTTGCTCATCATTTTATGTGTTTTTCATGTTTTAATTGTTCTTCTCTCTCATTAGATTCGGATTCCAGAGAAGCAGGATCTACGCCCGAAGACCAAGAGTACCTCGCTGAGCACAACCAAGGCAAGTCGTGTCCTTTGATCTTGTTGAACCCAGTTTATAATCTATTATTTAATTATTTTATTTTAAATTGCATTGCATCGCTATTTACTACAAATCCTTGTATTGGTAGTTATTGTCCCAGTTGTTTATCCCTCCTTGATAACTTTGATGCCATTGTCACCTTAGGCGGGGAATTTAATTAGTGATGTTATATTAATTGTCACATGGGTTGGTACGATAGAATTGCTTAGCCGTGCTTAAATTTACGAATGGTTTCATCATCACATGTGAATTATTAATTTGACTTAATGATATATGGAACTGTGGTTGGTGCCACGTTTATTAAAATTTGTACCATGTCATTGGTGTGTCAGTGGCGTGGTTATACAAACTTAGTTTTGCACTCGGGCAAGTGATCGTGCAGTAAAAGGGGAAGTGCAACTTCACTTCGGGGGATATGGTAGCCTCACCCGGGTAGAATTAAGGACTTAACTTTGTGCGCTATTGATCTGAGCTTTATTGTGCAAACAACATGTCTAGTATGGGATAGACCTAACTGACAAATTGAGGAGGTTTCAACTTAATATTGCCAATGAGATGAACATGGTTGCTGATTTCCATATTGCGCAAGGGGGGTGTGATGCGAAACCCTAGCAGGCAGGATTAGGTTATGATTGAACTTTGTAAAGGCCTTGCTGTGATTTCCTGATATCGAGGCTAATCACATCGTGTGGGTACAGTTGTGCAACCTCTGCAGAGTGTAAAACTATTCGAATAGCTGCGTCCTCGGTCATGGACAATGCTCAGTGATTTCACACGAGGGTTAGTGCTGTCTTTTAAACTAGGTGGTTTATGTTGGCAGTGAACATGTAGTTCACTGTTGGTTCAGCTTGTAAATGGGATGTTCACAAGTGGTTTATTTTCATTCCTTTGATTATTTATTATTATCGATTTCGCTTGAAGTTCGCTTTCAATCTATTTATCATATTTACTGTGAAATGTCTTTTATGCAAATTAACCTTTCAGCCTTCCATTGGTAAGCCTTGTATATTATATTGCATTCATTTGTTACAAACGACTTGCTGAGTACCAATGTACTTACGGCTTTACGCCTATATTGCTCAGTTGAGGACGAGGAGTATTATAAGCAGGAGGTTCCAGAAGGAGAGTACTTCGACGACTTCACGGATTAGGCTTCCTTCTCCACTCTATAGCCTGTGGGCTTGTTGATTGGCCGTTACACTTTATTTTAGATTTTCGCTGCTAGTTTTTAAGCCCTTCCGGCTAGAGATATTGTAAGCTTGGCCATAAGGTCGTACTTTTGAGATTTATTGATATTTGAGTTCCCCTTTATTTTATCGTGTGTACGGTTGTGATTACATCTATGTTTGACTGTGTGCACTAGCGTGATCCTGGACTAGTGTAGTTTACACAGAGAGTTCGAATTTGCATATTCGGGTCTCGATAGAGATGGTATCAGAGCCATATTGACTGTAGGATGAAGCCCTAGTTAGAATGATCGTTTAGCCAAAAATTTATTTTCTAAATCAAACCAACCAAATTTGATATTTAGTAATATCTCTATCTTCTTATCTTATTCTTAAGGATTCTCGTTCTTCGCCCCACTCTTGTAACATTTGTTTTTACAAAGCTTTAAACTGATCTCTCCTTTATAAAATGCATTAGATGTCCCAAACTTCTTTCAGCCAGACGGGAGGATGGAGAGCACTTCTTCGCGTCTTATTGCAGAGCCTTGGATTAAAGCGATCACCTGTCTACCTCACCAAGGATGAGAGAAATAAAGGCCAACGCATCGGAAGCATCACCAGACTGTACTTCACCACACGAGTTGGCAAGCAAGTGCTACACCATGGCTTCAAGAATACTGGTGCAAGTGGAGAGGAGTCAGCACAAGGAACTGCATACAAAGCCATCAGACGCCTGTGCAAGCTATACAAGATCAACATGGCCAGACTCATCTGGAAGTTCAAGGAGCAGTATGGAGTTACCCCTAGCTTACCAAAGCCAGTCAGGGAGGAGCCTCGACCGCAGTCCTAGTATCTCTACCGTCGCCTACACTGCCAAGCCCAGAGCAGAGACGACGTATCACCGGTGATCATCGAGCATACCTTCGGCAATTCACTCTAGCCCCAGTCAGAGAGCAGTCACCACCAGTCCGCAACTCGTGGGTTGTCTACAGCGATTCAGAAGATGAGAGTAGTGTGTCCTATTTGTCAGGACCCGAGTGGGAGCCTTTAGATTAGATAATACGAGTAGAACGATGGATTTTATTTGCAGTTGTGCGTGATGTGAGCTGCAAATCTTGCCCTTAAAAGCATTATATTGCGATCATGTCAATCTTTTTAATGGAGTTAATTTTTGCTCAGTTTGGGTGTTAGCCTTTTGGCTAAGTGCTTGTTTAGTTTAGGTTGCCAATAGAGAAAACCCCTTAGACGAATTTACCTCTTATCTATGCTTTTTCCTCTCTCCTTTTTGCCCTTGGTCAGTTAGCAGTGTTTTCTTTTCAGAGCAAAGAAGAAGATGGTTGATACGTAAACTTCTTAGGCGCAGCTAAAGCGAGCCAAGATCCGTAGATCGTCTTTTCACCAGCCCACTGAGCTTAGACCCCGCCTCGCCGCTTCTTGGTGGCACACTGTAACATCCTGATTTTCTGGGATTTTTAAAACCTTGAATTCAAAAATAAATTTTCTGGAATTTTCTGAAATTAATTCAAGCTTTAAATGATTTTTTAGAAATTAACTTGATTTAATCTGATTAAAATGAACTTTAACATAAGTTAAAAATATTTTATTTGAATTCCTTGTGTCACAAGGAATTTTTGGTATTTTTGGTGAATTTTTGGAACTTATCTGCTATTTTCTAGAACTTTTAGATGTTTATTTGAATTTCTGAAAGAAAAAGAAAAGGGGAAAAATCCCCAGCCGTCCGATCCTCTCTCTCTCCACGCGTCACCTCACCTCGGCCCGCCTTCACTTGCCACGCGTCAGGCTGCCATCCCGCCGCGCGTCCCCATGCCGGCCCACTCGGCCCAACCGCCGTCTCCTCCTCCCGCCTTGCCTCGCTCTTCGTCGCCCGATCCCCGCCCTTGCCGCGTGTCGCCATCGCCCGCACCCGCGCGCGTGCGCATGCCCAAACCCTAGCGTGTCCCGCCGCTGCCTCCCCGCGCTCGAGCCGTCCCGCCGTCCGATTCCCGTCTCCGCCACATGGCCTCCATCCGCGCCCGTTCCCGCGCCGCTCGCGCAAACCCTAACACTAAAGCGCCGCCCGCTATGCGCCATCCGATCGCGCCCGCACCGCATGTTTCCATCTCCACCGTCCAAACCACGTCCGTGTAGCGCCCGCGTTGTGACCAATCTGGATGCCTCGGTTCGCGTGATAAAACAGCTGCTCATCCCTCGGTTCACGTGCCTCATCGCCCGAACCCTCACCGCCACCCTCGCCTCCGTCCTCGCGCCCGCACCGCCGCCGGAGCTGGTCCGCCGCCGTTCTGTGCCGCCTTCGTCCCCACCTCCACATCCCCGAAGCCGCTGGAGACCCCGCCATCCTTCGCCTCCCCGCCGGTGAGCCCACCGCCGCCTCCCTCCTCCCGCCGCCCACGCCGCCGCCCATCGCCACGCCGCCCGCCTGGGCCGCGGACCGCGCCTGCTCCGCCTCGGTCCTCGAAGCGCGCCGCGCGACGCTTCGCGCGGCGCGCCAGGCCACGCGTCGCCTATCGCACGGCCACCGCCTCCGATCTCCACCGTTGGCCCAGATCCGGATCTACACACTTGATCGCGCCACATGGTTCTCTCTCAGCCGCGCGATCCGTGCTGCGCCGCCGCGCCCAAACATCTCCACGTCAGCCCTACCCACGTGGCAAGACACGTCAGCCCTAGGTCCACATGGTAGCCACATGTCATGCCACGTCAGCTGCCACGTCAGGCAAAACCCGTCCTCGGTGCCACGTGGCAGCCACGTCATCCACCACGTCAGCAGTTGCCACATGGCAGCACCAGCGCGTGCCACGTCAGCCCTAGCTCACCGCGTCATCGCCGCCGCCCGCATGCACTGTTCCATGGACTGGGTTCACCGTGGACTGGTTATTCTGTGCGTCGGGTTCACAGCACAATGCATTTTTCTAATTTTCCTGATTTATCTTTAGGGTTTATTTTCCGAGAGCCTGTTCTCCTCTGTCCTAGCTCCGATTGACCCCGTTCATTTTTCTAAATTCATCTAAAATCAATCTCTAGCTTTTGGTTCTAGTTTCATGATTTTTGGAGTTCGTTTGCTTATCATTTTATGTGTTTTTCTTGTTTCGGTCGTTTTCTCTCTCGTTAGATTCGGATTTCGGAGGAGCAGGATCTACGCCCGAAGACCAAGAGTACCTCACTGAGCATAACCAAGGTAAGTCGTGTCCTTTGATCATGTTGAACCCAGTTTACAATCTATTATTTAATTATTTTATTTTAAATTACATTGCATCGCTATTTTTATTCAAACACTTGTATTGGTAGTTATCGTCCCAATTGAATTCATCCCTCCTTGATAATTTGGAATGCCATGATACCATTGTCAACATAGGTTGGGAAACATACTAGTGATGCTAGGTTATTTGTCACATGGGTAGGTACGATAGAATGCTTAGCTTTGCTTATAGTTACAATTGGGTTTATCATCACACGTGAATAATTAATTTGACTTAATGAGATATTGAACCGTGGTTGGAGCCACAGCAGATCGTGGTTGGTGCCACAGTATTAAAATTTGTGCCATGACATTGGTGCATCATCGGCGGTGGTTATACAAATTGGTTTTCACTCGGGCGAGTGATCGTGCAGTAAAGGGGGAAGTGTTGGAGCACTTCGAGGGATGAGGTAGTCTCGCCCGGGTAGACTTAAGGACTTAACTTTGTACGCCATTGATCTGAGCCTTACTGTGCAAACCACATGTCTAGTATGGGATGGATCTGGCTGATTAATTTGGGAAGTTTCAATTTCAATCTCGCCATCGTGATGAACATGGTTGCTGATTTCCATGAGGCGCAAGGGGGGTGTGATGCGAAACCCTAGTGGGCGGGATTGGGTTGGAACTGAATTTTGTAAAGGCCTTGTTGTGATTTCCTTAGCGCGAGGTTAATCACATCGTGTAGGTACAGTTGTGCAACCTCTGCAAAGTGTAAAACTATTCGAATAGCCGCGTCCTCGGTCATAGACAATGCTCGGTGATTTCACATGAGGTATAGTTATTTCTGAAAACTTGTGGATTGTGGTTAGACAGTGAATGGTTAATTCACTGTTGGTTTAGCTTATGGATGGGAGGTCCATACGCGGTTGGTTTAGCTTGTGGATGGGATGTCCGTAAGTGGTTATGTCAATTTCTTTGATTATTTATTTATTATTATTTTATTTAAAATTCGCCTTCAATCTATTTATTGTATTTACCTTCAAATATTGTTTTATGCAAATTAACTTTTCAGCTATCCTTTGGTAAGTCTTGCATACTATATTACATTCATTTGTTACAAACGACTTGCTGAGTACCAATGTACTCACAGCTTTATACCCAATGTTGCTCAATTGAGGAAGAGGAGTATCACCAGCAGGAGATTCCAGAAAGAGAGTACTTCGACGACTTCACGGATTAGGCTTCGTTCTCGACACGATAGCCTGTGGGCTTGTCGATTGGCCAATACGCTTTATTTTGGATTTCCGCTGCTAGTTTTGTTAAGCCCTTGGGGCTAATCTATTATAAGCTTGACCATAAGGTCGTACTCTTGATATTTATCGATATTTGAGCTTTTCCTTTATTTTATCGTTTGTATGCTCAAGCTGATGTGCTACATACATCACATTCACTCTATCTATGCAGAGTGGTGGGAGAACTACTGTGCCGCTCATGAGGACCATGGCAGTATCACTTGGGCAGAGTTCACAGCCGCCTTCCGTCACGCCCATGTCATGGATGGGGTGATTGAGATGAAGAAGGACGAGTTCAGAGAGCTACAGCAGAGGAATATGTCAGTGAGTGAATATCTCAATAAATTCACTCAGTTAGCTCGCTACGCACCAGAGGATGTAGCCACAGATGCCGCTCGCCAGAAGAGGTTCAAGAAAGGCTTGAACCTAGGACTAAAGGTACAAGTGGTTGGCAATGACTATATCGGTTTTCAGCATATGGTGGATAAGGCCATTCTCATTGAGGAGAGTCGTCGCGAGCTAGAGGAGTCTCGCAAGAGGAGGATGATCTAGCAAGGATCACAGTCGCACCAGTCCCAGAGGCCCCATTTTGGTTCTTACCAGCCTGCACGAGTGCCTCAGTAGCAGCAGCAGCAGCCGGCAGCCTTCAGGACCCCAGCTCAGACGCCACGTCAGTTTTAGTCAGGACAGCGTCCTAGTGGTTCCAGCGGTCAACAGCAGAAGAGCAACAATTCAGCAACGTCTATCACTTGCTTCAAGTGTCATGAGTGAGGACACTATGCTAGCAAGTGCCCCCAAAGGCAGGCCCCGACACCAGTTCATTTTGATCTGGGAGCCACACCCGATCGGACTCCTACCCCAGGAGCAGGACGAGGAGCACCCCCGGCATCAGGCCAGGCCAGTAGGACACCGGTGGTGAGAGGCCAGGGGAACCACGTCACCGCAGAGGAGGCCCAGGCAGCACCAGAGGTTGTGATCGGTAAGTTTCTAGTCAATTCAGTTCCTTCTACAGTTTTGTTTAATTCTGGAGCTTCGCATTCGTTTGTTTCTCGGAGTTTTGCTTTAAAGCAACATTTGAAAATCGTTGTTTTGGATCTGCTTCTTTAATCCAATTCCCGATTCCGAGTTGAGATTAAACCTAAGTTGTCCAGAGTTAGGATAATCATTCAGGAGTTGAGTTCAGGTCGACTGATTTTGTTAGATATCCAGTCCCTAGATGTGATTTTGGGTATGGATTGGCTCCAGAAGCAGCATGCAGTGTTAGACTGTGGGAGCAGAGCAGTGATCTTGACCAGTTCAGATGGGATTAAGGTACAGTTTGCAGCCAGCATGTGTCAGCCAGAGTCAGTCATGGTTTGCCAGAGCAGAGTGATCCAGTTAGAGGATGTGCAAGTTGTCAGTGAGTACCCCGACGTATTTCCAGATGATCTTCGAGGTATGCCACCAGAGCGAGAGGTGGAGTTTCTGATTGAGCTTGTACTAGGTACCGCTCTGATTTCCAAGAGACCCTATCGGATGCCAGCCAATGTTTTAGCAGAATTGAAAAAGCAAATTCAGGAGCTTTTGGATAAGGGTTATATCAGACCGAGTTCATCCCTGTGGGGAGCACCAGTGTTGTTTGTTAAAAAAAGATGGTAGTCAGCGTATGTGTGTGGATTACAGAGCACTTAATAAGGTCACCATCAAAAATAAGTACCCCTTGCCCAGGATTGATGACTTGTTTGATCAGCTTAAGGGAGCAGGAGTATTTTCTAAGATTGATTTGAGGTCAGGATACCATCAGATGAGGATCCGAAAGGAGGATATACCTAAGACAGCTTTCTCGACTCGTTATGGCTTATACGAGTTCACAGTAATGTCATTTGGTTTGACCAATGCTCCAGCTTACTTCATATATTTGATAAATAAGGTGTTCATGGAATATTTGGATAAGTTTGTCATTGTGTTTATCGACGACATTTTGATTTACTCCAAGGATGAGAGAGAGCATGAGGAGCACTTGAGGTTGGCATTGCAGAAATTGAGGGATAATCAGTTGTATGCCAAGTTCAGCAAGTGTGACTTTTGGATGAAGGAAGTCGCCTTCGTAAGCTATGTAATGACAGCAGAGGGAGTTGCAGTTGACCCTGGAAAAGTAAGAGATGTTTTGGATTGGCAGTCGCCTACTTCAGTGACCCAGGTCAGGAATTTTCTGGGTATGGTAGGGTATTACCATCGCTTCATTGAGGGATTTTCCAGTGTAGCCAGACCTCTCACTCAATTGCTCAAGAAAGAAAAGAAATTTACATAGACGCCAGAGTGCGAGAAAAGTTTTCAGAAGTTGAAAGAGAGTTTGACGATAGCCCTAGTGCTAGAGTTGCCTGATATCAACAAGGATTTTGATATTCATTGCGATGCCTCTCGCAAAGGTTTGGGTTGTGTGTTGATGCAGGATAAGAGAGTGGTAGCCTATGCCTCACGCCAGTTAAGACCTCATGAGGAGAACTACCGTACACATGATTTAGAGTTGGCAGCCGTAGTGTATGCTTTAAAGATTTGGCGTCATTATCTGATGGGTAATAGATGTGTGGTTTACATGGATCATAAGAGTCTGAAATACATTTTTACCCAGTCCGAGCTTAACCTCAGGCAGAGGAGGTGGTTGGAGCTAATAAAGGATTATAATATTGGTATACATTATCATCCTAGAAAAGCAAATGTGGTTACAGATACTTTGAGCAGAAAGGTTTATTGTAATTCAGTGATGGTTAGAGAGAGTCAGCCAGCCTTGCATAAGGAATTTCAGAAGCTTAGCCTAGAGTTGGTTGAGTAAGGATTTTTCGCAGCAATGGAGATGCAGCCTACCTTGGATGATCAGATTTGTCAGGCTCAACCAAGTGATGAGGCATTCTAGTGGATCAGAGACAACTTAAGTAAAGGAAAAGAGTTAGGATTTACAGTGGATGACAAAGGAACCTTGTGGTTCAAGCAACGTTTGTGTGTGCCCAATAAGAAAGAGCTAAAGGATTTGTTGTTAGAAGAGGCTCATGAGTCGTTGTATTCGATTCATCCCGGTAGTACCAAGATGTACTAGGACATTAAGGATAAGTATTAGTGGCCAAGCATGAAGCGTGAGATCGCTGAATATGTGGCACTTTATAATTTCTGTTAGAGAGTATAGGCAGAGCATCAGAGACCAGCCGGCTTGTTACAGCCATTGAAAATCCCTGAGTGAAAGTGGGAAGAAATTGGTATAGACTTCATAGTCAGTCTACCAAAGACCAAAGAGGGCTATGATTCGATTTGGGTCATCGTGGACCGATTGACCAAGGTTGCTCATTTAATTCCAGTTAAGACAACCTATAGTGGTGACAGATTAGCAGAGCTGTATATGTCGAGGATTGTCAGTTTACATGGAGTGCCAAAGAAAATAGTGTCTGATCGCTGCTCATAGCTCACTCTCGTTTTTGGGGTAGTTTCCATGAGGCTATGGAAACTCACCTAAATTTCAGCACAGCATATCACCTGTTAGTGATATGCCCTAGATGTTAGTGATATGCCCTAGAGGCAATATGGAGATGTTGTATATATCACATACTATGTTTATGATACATTACATTGTTCCTTAGAATAGACATCATCATTATTGATCAATGAGTATGTGACTTATTCATGAGACTCTTAAATACTAAAATGTTGCTATTTCTAAATGATCCCTGATCATATATCATATGAGGAACAAATATGATTCAAAGACAAAGATCAGCATATGTATTAATTGATGATCATGTCTCATGGATCATGGTATGGTGATACCAAATCAATAATATGGACATGTGTTAGTGAACATATGTTGGATAGACCTGCCATGAGACACTACAGAGATTCCATGTGTGATCAGTTGGTCTCGAGTAGTGTTTATGTAGAATCCTTAGACTTGAGATCATCATAGTTCCCAACATGAGTAGTAGCTTATTTTGGGACTACTAAACACTACTCCGTAACTGGGTAGTCATAAAAGTAGTCTTCGGGTTTGCCATGAAACATGTAGTGGGATGTGAATGATCAAGATAGAATTTGCCCCTCCTTATGGAAGAGATATCTCTGGGCCCCTCGATGTAATGGATTATGAAAGTGCATGGCCATACCAAGGTGATTGAGGAGTCAATCACAAGTTTATAATCCATCACGAAATCGAGAGAGTGATTGAGCTATTAAGAGGATGACACAGGTCTCGCCTTGAGCTCAATCTATATCGTGAGGCAAAGGGATTCGTACATGAGAGAACATTCCGGGTCACGACCAAGTATACGTGAACCTACAGGGTCGCACGCTTAACGGGTTGGAACACTGATTCGAATATGATTCGGATATGGGATCAATTCGGATAAAGATCCGAATAGACTCCTAATGGGCCTCGGTCCGCAAGGCCCACGTGAGGAGGTATATATATATGGAGGCGAGGGGCTGAGGGGATTCGTCCCTGTTAACATCTAGCAAAACCCTAGCCGCCACCTCCTGAGCCAAACCCTAGCTGCTCACGAGTGCTAGTACACTCGCGATCGGCATTTCAGCCCCGGACGTGGATACCGGTGAGGCGCCGCTCGTTGCGTGTTGTTGATCGGCGCATGCGTGGAGGAGACGATCTGCTCGAACGATCGGCTACTTCCACTACTACTCGACGCGTGATTGATCGGCTTCTAACTCTTCTTCCGCTGCACTACGCGTCTAAGTGGTAACGATCCATGATCCTTCCTTAGCATGATGTTCTTGGGTGCGCGGTAGAAAAGTTTTATTTTCTACTCCGTAGCTCACGCAGATTCCTTTATCACCCCCGCATGCATGGTCGATTGAGTGAGTAAATCAGATTCTTGAGGACATGTTGAGAGCATGTGTGCTAGATCATGGGGCTATGGGACAATTGTTTGCCTTTGCGAGTTTTCGACAACAACGCTTATCGTGCCGCTTGCAGATGTCACCGCTTGAGGCACTTTACAGCAGAAAATGCAGAACCCCTCTCAATTGGAAAGAGACAAGGGAAGGTCAGGTTTTTGGTCCAAACTGTTTAAAAGAAGCTGAGGACAAGGTCCGTTTGATACAGGAAAGGTTGAAAATTGCCCAAGCTAGACAGAAGATCTATGCAGATACCAGACGTCGAGAGCTGAGTTTTGAGCCAGATGATTTTGTGTATCTCAGGATCGCACTCTTCAAATGTGTGAAGAGGTTCCAGTTAAAAGGGAAGCTTGCACCGAGATACGTTGATCCGTTCAGGATTTTGAAATGCAGGGGAGAGGTTGCTTATCAGTTGCAGCTACTTGCGTCCTTCAGTAGGGTACATGACGTCTTTCATGTGTCCCAGTTGATGAAGTGTTTGCGTGTGCTAGAGGAGGTAGTGCCAGCTGAGTACGTTGACCTACAGGAGGATTTGTCATACAAAGAGCACCCAATTAGAATTTTAGAAGTGTCAGAGCGAGTCACCCGGAGTAAAGTGGTTCATTTTTGCAAGGTTCAGTGGAGCAACCATTTAGAGGAGGAAGCAACCTGGGAGCGCGAGGAGGACCTCAGAGCCGAGTTTCTGAACCTATACTCTTAGCTAGCCCAGATCTCGGGCCCGAGATCTCGTTTAAGGGGGTAAGGTTTGTAACATCCTGTTTTTCTGTAATTTTTAAAGCCTGGAATTGAAAAATAAATTTTTTGGATTTTTCTCAAATTAATTTAAGCTTAAAAAGAATTTTAAAATTTTAAAATAGTTTAATATGATTAAAATAAACATTAACATAAGTTGAAAATATTTTATTTGGATTCTTCAGGTCTCAAGGAATTTTCTGGTTTTTTTGGTGAATTTTTGGGATTTATTTGCTATTTTCTAGAGCTCTTGGCATTTTATCTGAGTTTCTGAAAAATATTTAAATGGGAAAACCCCTCAGTCGTCCGATCCGCCCCTCGCCACGTGTCGGTCATCCACCCCGCCTCCCTCGCGCTGCGCCCCGCCCTATCCACCGCCACCCGATCCTATTCTCCCACCACGTGTCGCGCATCCGCCCGCACCGCACCCATGCCCGCACCCTCGCGCTAACCTCGTGCCGCCCGCCCCTCGCCGCTGGGATCCGCCACGCGCAGCACCCGCCACCTCGCCGCGCCGCCCCATCCCGCCACCCGATCACCCCACCTCGCCACGCGGTAGCATCCGCGTCGTGCGCCCGCGCGCGTTAACCCTAACTTTAACCTGCCGCTGCCCGCATGCAACCGCGACCGTCCGATCTCCCGCGCGCCATCCCCGTCGTACGCATGTCCCAAACCGAGATCACCTCGCGCCCGCGCCGTATCCGGGTCGAACTCCTCGGTTCGCGTGTTATATACGTCGCCGCTGCCTCGGTTCATGTGACCGCCACCCTGAACCCTCGCCGTCACCCTCACCGCCTCACACCGCCGTTGCCGGAGCCGCCCCGTGCCCACCTCCTCCACTACGCCCCCGAATGTCGAGACCCGAATATCAAATCCGGACACTCTGTGTATACTGCACTAGTCGTAGGATCACGCTACTGCACACAGTCAAAAATAGATGTAATCACAACCATATACACGTTTAAATAAAGGAAAAGCTCAAATATTAATAAATCTCAAAAGGTACGACCTTATGGTCAAGCTTACAATAGATTAGCCCGAAGGGCTTAACAAAAACTAGCAGCGGAAATTCAAAATAAAGCGTAGTGGCCAATCGACAAGCCCATAGGTTATCGAGTGGAGAACGAAGCCAAACCCGCGAAGTCGTCGAAGTACTCTCCTTCCGGAACCTCTTGCTGGTGATACTCCTCTTCCTCAACTGATTAACATTGGGCATAAAGCCATGAGTACATTGGTACTCAGCAAGTCGTTTGTAACAAATGAATGCAATATAGTATGCAAGGCTTACCAAAGGATGGCTGAAAGGTTAGTTTGCATAAAATGACATTTGAAATATAATAAATAGATTGAAGGCAAACTTTAAGTAAAACAATAATAAATGAATAATCAAATGAATTGACATAACTGCTTGTAGACCTCCCATCCACAGGCTAAACTAACCGCTTATGGACCTCCCATCCATCAGCTAAACCAACAGTGAATTAACCATCCACTATCCAACCACAATCCACAAGTTTTCAGAAATAACTATACCTCGTGTGAAATCACCGAGCATTGTCCATGACCGAGGACGCGTTTATTCGAATAGTTTTACACTCTGCAGAGATTCCACAACTGTACCCACACGATGTGATAATCCTCACGTTAAAGATAATCACAACAAGGCCTTTACAAAGTTCAGTTCCAACTCAATACGTCCGCTAGGGTTTCGCATCACACCCCCCTTGCGCCACATGGAAATCAGCAACCATGTTCATCTCAATGGCAAGATTAAATTTGAAACATCCCAAATTAATCAGCCAGGTCCATCCCATACTAGACATGTGGTTTGAACGGTAAAGCTCATATCAATGGCGCACAAAGTTAAGTCCTTAGCATTACTTGGGCGAGGCTACCACATCCCTCGAAGTGCTCCAACACTTCCCCCTTTACTGCACGATCACTCGCCCGACTGCAAAACCAGTTTTGTATAACCACGCCAATGACACACCAATGTCATAGCCCAAAATTTAATAAACGTGGCACCAACCACAGTTCCATATCTCATTAAGTCAAGTTAATAATTCACATGTGATGATAAACCCGATTATAAATTAAGCAAGGCTAAGCAATTCTATCGTACCAACCCATGTGACACTTAACATAAAATCACTAATTACATTCCCCGCCTATGGTGACAATGGCATCATGGCATCAAAGTTATCAAGGAGGGATAAACAATTGGGACGATAACTACCAATACAAGGATTTGTAATAATTAGCGATGCAATGTAATTTAAAACAAAATAATTAAATAATAGATTACAAACTGGGTTCAACATGGTCAACGGACACGACTTGCCTTGGTTATAACCAGCGAGGTACTCTTGGTCTTCGGGCGTAGACCCTGCTCCTCCGGAATCCGAATCTAACGAGAGAGAAAACGACTGAAACAAGAAAAACACATAAAATAATAAGCAAATGAACTCCAAAAATCATGAAACTAGATCCAAAATCTAGAGCTCGATTTTATATGAATTTAGAAAAAAGAATAGGGTCAATCAGAGCTAGGACGG
Organism: Melocanna baccifera; assembly: GCA_036346265.1. Lineage (NCBI taxonomy): Eukaryota > Viridiplantae > Streptophyta > Magnoliopsida > Poales > Poaceae > Melocanna > Melocanna baccifera. The sequence goes on from JAYEVJ010000315.1 coordinate 228,512, forward strand.
AGGAGAATGGGCTCTCGGAAAATAAACCTTAAAGGAAATTCGGAAAAATCGGAAATTACACTGTACTGTGAACCCAGCGTACGGTAGGATGGGTCTACCATGGACGCGGTGCATGAAACAGTACGCACGGGGCGGCGGCGCTGACGCGGGGAGGCTAGGGTTGACGTGGCGGCTGCTGGTGCCGACACGTGTCACCGGCTGACGTGGCTGATGACGTGGCACCCGAGGCGATGTTTTGGCTAACGTGACGCTGATGTGGCGGACACGTTGCTGCCACGTGGCGGGTAGGGATGACGTGGCAACCGACGCGCAGCAGGGCGATGTGGCGGTTACGCGGCCGCCTCGCGCGCAGATCGATTTATGGAGGATGCAACGCGTGGCATGATCTGATCCGTCAATCCAGATCTGGATCGACGATGACGATCGGGCGGTCGGATCGACTGATTGTCGACGTGTGTCGGGCGCGCTTCCCGAGGCGTCACAGGCGTAGGCGCAAGCGCAGTCTGGCATGCAGACCGAGGCGGCACGAGGGCACGGCGCTGATGTGGCGCGGCGACCGAGGGGCAGAGCGGGGGTGCGCGCAGGGTGAGGGCAGCACCGGACTTCGCCGGTGAGGTTTGGGGGCGGCGACGGCTTCTCCGGTTTGGACGGGAAGGCAACGGGAACGGCAGCGCTCACCGGGGCCGTCGGGCGGCGCCTCGTGACCAGCGCGACGGGCGAAGGGTCCAGCAGCGGCGGAGAGGTTCGATGGTGGCGAGGACGGACGCAGGGTTCACCGGCGGCGGAGACGACGGCTCCCGAGATGCTTCGGCGCGGTGAGGTGTGACGGCGCAGAGAGGAGACGGCAGCACAGGCTCGGGGACGGCGGTGAGGGGAAGAGATGGGCGCGGCGTCGGGGTTTCTCACCGGCGACGGCGGCGGCGGGAGGTGTGCGCTGACGACGGCGCATGAACCGAGGGGCAAGCACACAAACCGAGGTGGCTATGGGTTAAATGGCACACGAACCGAGGCATCTACATCGGTTACGGTGCGGGCGCAAAGACAGCTAGGGCAACGTGGGTGGACGGGTGCGGTGGGCTGCGGGATGCGCGCCGCGTGGCAGGCGGGGAGGATCGGGCGGTGGGATGACTCGGGCGCTAGGGTTTGCGCGGGCGAGCGCGCGGACGGTGTGGGCGAGCGGCGTGGACGCGTTGATGCGGGCCACGTGGCAAGGGCGCCGATCAGACGGTGCGGAGCGGCTGCGATGGGAACGGGCACGCGGGCAAGCAGGGAGGGCGAATGCGGTGCACGTGGCCGATTGGGCAGCAGACGGTGCGGGCAAGCACGGGCGCGGGGCGAACGGCAGCGATAAAGGCAAGGGAGGTGCGGCACAGCAGGATTGCCGCCACGTGGCAGGCGGGCGGAGGGAGAGATGGGCCGAGCCGAGCGGAGGCGGGAGATGGCTGGATGAGCGACACGTGGAGGGGAGGCGGATCGGGCGACGGGGAGATTTTTATTTTTATTTTATTGTTAGAAAATTCAAATAAAATACCAAGAGCTCTAGAAAATAGCAAAAAATCCCAAAAATTCACCAAAAATACCAAAAAATTCCTTGTGAGACAAGGAATCCAAATAAAATATTTTTAGCTAATATTGAAGTTTAGTTTAATCATATTAAATCCTTTAAAATTTTGAAAATTCAATTTAAGCTTGATTAAAATTCAAAAAAATTCCAGAAATTAATTTTTTAAAATAGGGTTTTAAAAATCTCTAAAAATAAGGATGTTACAAACCTTACCCCCATAAATGGGATCTCAACCCCGAGATCTGGGCCTACTAAGAGAAATAGGTTTACCGAGTGCGATGACGGAGCTGACGTGGTTCAGGCTTCCTCTTGCAATGCTCTGGGGTTGCTGGCTGCCTTGAGTTGATGATGTCCCATGGCCTGCAGGTGTACTTCCAAGGTTGAATGGAATCGGCGTGATTGCTTGACGCTTCTACGGGCAATTGTCAGCAAAATGGCCTAGCTCCTTGCAATTGAAACAATTGGATGAACCTGTAGGGTTTGCGCTCTTCTGAGGTTGATTGCTGACATTGATAGGGCGGGTCCCAAATGTCCCGATGGGTCACCGAGTCGGGTCTTGAAACTAGCCGCCACGAGGCACTCGTGCAGGCTGATAGATGTTGAATCTTGTTCTTTGAGACTGCTATAAGTGGACTCCTTGTTGGCTCATCTTTCTCTTGTGAAATTCTTCCAACTCGCGGCGGGACTCTTCAATAAGTATGGCCTTATCCACCATCTGCTACAAACTGGCATTGTCATTGCCCACGACCTGTACTTTCAATCCTGGGTTTAAGCCTTTCTTGAACCTCCTCTGACGAGCGGCATTTGTGACTACATCCTCTGGCGCGTAGCGAGCTAACTGAGTGAATTTATTAAGATATTCACTCACTGACATATTGTTCTGTTGCAACTCACGAAATTCATCTTTCTTCATCTCGACTACTCCATCCAAGACGCGGGCGTGATGGAAGGCTTTGGCGAACTCTGCCCATGTGATGCTGTTTTGGTCCTCACGAGCGGTACAGTAGTTCTCCCACCACTCTGCTGCTACTCCCTCAAGCTGGTGTGCTGATACAACACCTTCTCTCTGTCGGTGTACTGAGCCAAGTTCAGCTTCTTCTTAACTGAACGGATCCAATCATCGACCTCCAAAGGCTCTGAAGAACTGGAGTAGGTGGGCGGTCTCGTCCTCATGAACTCTGCATAGTTGTACCGCCGACGCAGGCGCCGTGGTGGTACTGGCCTCGTGCCGCTGGCTGCATCATAGCCTACATATTCTACATCATTGTCTGCATCATCTGAGTCTGGGGCACCAGGAATTGACTGAGGTCCAGGTCCAACACTGGGGCTCCCTAGGGTGGCTGAGCTACATTGCTCCCCGAACTCGGTTTGCTCGGCTACGCCGTCAGAGTCCCGAGATCAACCATCTTGTCGCCGCCCAAAAGGGAAACAACTGCTGACTACCTTTGCCGGGTTTTAAAGATGAGAGGGAAATACCATAAATAAGAGGTAATTTCATCTAAGGGGGATTTTCTAATGACAACCTAGACTAAACAAACACTTAGCCGGAAAAGGCTAACAACAAAACCGGGGAAATTAACTTCAATAAAAGTTCGACATGATTGCAATATAATACTTTTAAGGGTAATATTTGCAGCTCACATCACACACAACGGCAAGAAAAAGCAAAACGGTCTACACGACGCTAAAACTATAACAAGACTTTCCTCTAATGGCTCCTAATCTTCATGTAGTCTTCAATCCTATCCCAGAGCAGTTTGGCTGCTTGCTTGATCCAAACTTCACCGCAAAGCTCGAAGAATTCTGGGTCGACCTCCTCTTTGATTATTGGACACTCGAAACATCTATGGATATTGTAGAGATAAGAAGTCAAATTAAAATTTGAAATTAAATTCGCAGAGAAGGCGAGGATTAAGAATCCTAAGAATAAGGTAAGAATAGAGAATCACTAGACATTCATTTTGTTGATTTGATTTAGAAAATAGAATTTAAAATTGGGCTAAGACGGCCATTCCAACTAGGGCTTCGTCCTACAGTCGATATAGCTCTTATACCATCTCTGTCGAGACCCGAATATTCAAATTCGGACTCTCTGTGTATACTGCACTAGTCCCAGGATCACGCTAATGCGCACAGTCAAACATAGATGTAATCACAACCATATAGACGTTTAAATAAAGGAAAAGCTCAAATATCGATAAATCTCAAAAGGTACGACCTTATGGTCAAGCTTACAATAGACTAGCTCGAAGGGCTTAACAAAAACTAGCAGCAAAAATCCAAAATAAAGCGTAGTGGCCAATCGACAAGCCCACAGGCTATCGAGTGGAGAACGAAGCCTAATCCGCGAAGTCGTCGAAGTACTCTCCTTCCAGAACCTCTTGCTGGTGATACTCCTCTTCCTCAACTGAGCAACATTGGGCATAAAGCCGTGAGTATATTAGTACTCAGCAAGTCATTTGTAACAAATGAATGCAATATAGTATGCAAGGCTTACCAAAGGATGGCTGAAAGGTTAGTTTGCATAAAATGACATTTGAAATACAATAAATGGATTGAAGGCGAACTTTAAGTAAAATAATAATAAATAAATAATCAAAGGAATTGACATAACTGCTTGTAGACCTCCCATCCACAGGCTAAACTAACCGCTTATGGACCTCCCATCCATCAGCTAAACCAACAGTGAATTAACCATCCACTGTTCAACCACAATCCACAAGTTTTCAGAAAAACTATACCTCGTGTGAAATCACCGAGCATTGTCCATGACTGAGGACGCGGCAATTCGAATAGTTTTACACTCTGCAGAGATTGCACAACTGTACCCACACGATGTGATAATCCTCACGTTAAAGATAATCACAATAAGGCCTTTACAAAGTTCAGTTCCAACTCAATCCGCCCGCTAGGGTTTCGCATCGCACCCCCCTTGCGCCACATAGAAATCAACAACCATGTTCATCTCAATGGCAAGATTAAAGTTGAAACATCCCAAATTAATCAGCCAGGTTCATCCCATACTAGACATGTGGTTTGCACGGTAAAGCTCATATCAATGGCGCACAAAGTTAAGTCCTTACCATTACCTGGGCGAGGCTACCACATCCCTCGAAGTGCTCCAACACTTCCCCCTTTACTGCACGATCACTCGTCTGAGTGCAAAACCAATTTTGTATAACCACGCCAATGACACACCAATGTTATGGCCTAAATTTTAATAAATATGGCACCAACCACAGTTCCATATCTCATTAAGTCAAGTTAATAATTCACATGTGATGATAAATCTGATTATAAATTAAGCAAGGCTAAGAAATTCTATCGTACCAACCCATGTGACACTTAACATAACATCACTAATTACATTCCCCGCCTATGGTGACAATGGCATCATGGCATCAAAGTTATCAAGGAGGGATAAACAATTGGAACGATAACTACCAATACAAGGATTTATAATAATTAGCGATGCAATGTAATTTAAAAAAATAACTAATTAATAGATTGTAAACTAGGTTCAACATGGTCAAAGAACACGACTTGCCTTTGTTATGCCCAGTGAGGTACTCTTGGTCTTCGGGCGTAGATCCTGCTCCTCCGGAATCTGAATCTAACGAGAGAGAAAACGACCAAAACAAGAAAAACACATAAATGATATGCAAATAAACTCCAAAAATTATGAAACTAGAACCAAAAGCTAGAGCTTGATTTTATATGAATTTAGAAAAAAGAACGGGGTCAATCGGAGCTAGGGCGGAGGAGAACGGGCTCTCGAAAAATAAACCCTAAAGGAAATTCGGGAAAATCAGAAATTGCACTGTGCTGTGAACCCGGCGTACGGTAGGACGGGTCTACCGTGGAGGTGGTGCATGAAACAGTACACGCGGGGCGGCGGCGCTGACGCGCCGAGGCTAGGGCTGATGTGGCGGCTACTAGTGCCGACACGTGTCATCGGCTGACGTGGCCGATGGCATGGCACCCGAGGCGATGTGTTGGCTGACGTGGTGGACACGTGGCTACCACGCGGTGGGTAGGGCTGATGGGCAGCTGACGTGGCTAGGGTTGACGTGGCGGGTTACGCGGCTGTCGGCGGCGGCAGATCGGACGATGGAGGATGCAACGCGTGGCATGATCTAATCCGTCGATCCAGATCTGGATCGACAATGACGATCGGGCAGTCGGACCGACCGGTGGTCGATGCGTGTCGGGCATGCTTCCCGAGGATCACGCGCGACGCCAGCGCCGCGCGCACCGAGGGAGGAGCGGGTGCGCGCTGGTCGTGGAGGCACCAGACTTCGCCGGCGAGGTTTGGGGCCGGCGACAGCTTCTCCAGTTTGGACGGGAAGGCAACGGGGAACGGGCAGATGTCTCACCGGTGGTCATGGCGGCGCTCCTGTGACCAGCGCACACGGCAGAGGGTCCAGCGGCGGCAAAGATGTTCGATGGTGGCGAGAACAGACGCGGGGTTCACAGGTGGCGGAGACGACGGCTCCCGAGATGTTTCAGCGCGGTGAGGTACGACAGCGTGGAGAGGAGACGGCAGTGCAGGCTCGGGGACGGCGGCGAGGGGAAAAGAATGGCGCGACGTCAAGGTTTCTCACCGGCGACGGCGGTGGCGGGAGGTGGGCGGTGACGTCGGCGCACAAACCGAGGGGCAAGCACACGAACCGAGGCATCCAAATCGGTTACAGCGTGGGCGCAGAGGCGGCTAGGGAAACGCGGGTGGCCGGGCGTGGCGGGCTGCGGGATGCGCACCGCGTGGCAGGCAGTGGGGCGGCTTAGGCGCTAAGGTTTACGTGGGCGAGCGGCGTGGACACGCTGATGCGGGCCACGTGGCAAGGGCGCCGACGGAGCGCCGCGTGGGAACGCGCGCGGCAAGCCGGGAGGGCGATGCGGGCACGGGCTGATCGGGCGCATGACGACGGCGGGAAAGCGGCGCTGGGTGAACAAAGCAATGATGCAGCGAGGGGCGCGCACGCAGGATTGCTGCCACGTGGCAGGCGGGCGGAAGGAGAGATGGGCCGAGCCGAGCGGAGGCGGAGGTGGCCGATGAGCGACACGTGGAGGGGAGGCAAATCTGGCAGAGGGGAGATTTTTATTTTTATTTTTTTTAGAAAATTCAAATAAAATACCAAGAGCTCTAGAAAATAGCAAACAAATCCCAAAAATTCACAAAGAAATACCAACAAATTCCTTGTAACATAAGGAATCCAAATAAAATATTTTTAGCTAATATTGAAGTTTAGTTTAATCATATTAAATCATTTAAAATTTTGAAAATTCAATTTAAGCGTGATTAAAATTCAGAAAAATTCCAGAAATTAATTTTTAAAAATAGGGTTTTAAAAATCTCTGAAAATCAGGATGTTACATCGGCCGCCGAGTCGCGCGCCGCCGAACCCTTCCGGTGTTTCCCATCGCCGCCGCTTCCCTCGCCGCCGAGTTGCCGCTCGAGTCGCCTCGCCGACTTCTCCGTCACCGCTGTGTTCGCTGGACGCGCCAAGCGTGTGCTCGGTCCGTGCCACCACCGCGCACTCGCGCGCCAAGGCCCGCGCGGCGCCGCGCGATGCGCCCACCACGCTGCCGCCATCGCCGCCTCGCTCCCGCGCCACCCCATCTTCGCCGTCGCCTCAGATCCGGATCAGCGTACCAGATCGCGCATCAAAACCTGAGCCCGTGCCATGTCAGCCGAGCCACATGGCCATGCCACATCAGCATTTTCTGAGCCCGGGTGCCACGTGTCGCCACGTCAGCCGCCACATCACCTGCCACGTGTCACCTCCTCGACTTGCCACGTCAGCCCTAGCACTGTGCGGTAAACCCGGTCCATCGTGAACCCCCTTTCCCATAAACCCGGTCTACAGCACAGTAGTTTTTTTTATTGTCCCGATTTTCCTTTAGGTTAAATTTTTTGAGAGTCCGTTCTCCTCCGTCCTAGCTCCGATTGACCCCGTTCTTTTTTCTAAATTCATCTAAAATCGAGCTCTAACTTTTGGTTCTGGTTTCATGTTTTTTGGAGTTTATTTGCTTATCATTTTATGTGTTTTTCTTGTTTTGGTTGTTCTTCTCTCTCGTTAGATTCGGATTCCGGAGGAGCGGGATCTACGCCCAAAGACCAAGAGTACCTCGCTGAGCACAACCAAGGCAAGTCGTGTCCTTTGATTATGTTGCACCCAGTTTGCAATCCATTATTTAATTATTTTGTTTTAAATTACATTGCATCGCTATTTACTTCAAATCCTTGTATTGGTAGTTATTGTCCTAATTGTTTATCTGTCCTTGATAACTTTGATGCCATGATGCCATTGTCAAGGCAGGGAATTTAATTAGTGATGTTATGTTAATTGTCACATGGGTTGGTACGATAAAATTGCTTACTCGTGCTTAAATTTACGAATGATTTCATCATCACATGTGAATTATTAATTTGACTTAATGATTTATAGAACTGTGGTTGGTGCCACGTTTATTAAAATTTGTGTCATGGCATTGGTGTGTCATTGGCGTTGTTATACAAACTTGTTTTGCACTCCGACGAGTGATCGTGCAGTAAAGGGAGAAGTGCAGGTTCACTTCGGGGGATGTGGTAGCCTCGCCTGGGTAGAATTAAAGACTTAACTTTGTGTGCCATTGATCTGAGCTTTATCATGCAAACCACATGTCTAGTATGGGATAGACCTGACTGACTAATTTGGGAGGTTTCAACTTAATCTTGCCAATGAGATGAACATGGTTGCTGATTTCCTTGTGGCGCAAGGGGAGGTGTGATGCGAAACCCTAGCGGGCAGGATTAGGTTGGGATTAAACTTTGTAAAGGCCTTGTTGTGATTTCCTGAGATCGAGGCTAATCACATCGTGTGGGTACAGTTGTGCAACCTCTCGCAGAGTGTAAAACTATTCGAATAGCCGCCCCTCATCATGGACAATGCTCGGTGATTTCACACGAGGGTTAGTGCTGTTTTTAAACTTGGTGGTTTATGTTGGTAGTGAATGTGTAGTTCATTGTTATTCACTTGTGAATGGGATATTCACAAGTGGTTTATTTTCGTTCCTTTGATTATTTATTATTATCGATTTCGCTTGAAGTTCACTTTCAATCTATTTATCATATTTAATGTGAAATGTCTTTTTTGTAAATTAACCTTTCAGCCTTCCATTGGTAAGCCTTGCATACTATATTGCATTCATTTGTTACAAATGACTTGCTGAGTACCAATGTACTCACAGCTTTACGTCTATGTTGCTCAGTTGAGGATGAGGAGTATTATCAGTAGGAGGATCCAGAAAGAGAGTACTTCGACGACTTCACGGATTAGGCTTCGTTCTCCACTCGATAGCCTGTGGGCTTGTCGATTGGCCACTACGCTTTATTTTAGATTTCTGCTGCTAGTTTTTAAGCCCTTCCGGCTAGAGATATTGTAAGCTTGGCCATAAGGTAGTACTTTTGAGATTTATCGATATTTGAGTTCCTCTTTATTTTATCGTGTGTATGGTTGTGATTACGCCTATATTTGATCGTGGTGCACTAGCGTGATCCTCGACTAGCAGCATACAGAGAGTCCGACTTGCATATTCGAAGTCTCGACAACGAAAAGCCTCCAACACACGCCGTCACGTAAGTGCTTCCAACACAAAGAAACAAAAGTGCACGCAACTCAAGCAAAGGTACAAAAGAAAGGTACGTTGGTAATCCTTTGGAGGAGATTGAAGGTATGTCGCTCGCAATCTGCATGCTAATTTTAGTGATATTTTTGGTGAAAATTGCTAATGCACACGAAAGTGTACCAGAATTTTTTGACTACTCGATTTTTTGCAAGAGTTCATACTACCAAATATTTTTGGTTTTCTTCTCAGATCACGACCTTGAAATATGATCTTCCGCTGTTGGATCACGACACGAGATTTTCTATGGCAAGTCAAGATGCGAAATGCTTTATCACAAATTGATTTGGATGATGCTCTTTGGGGATCGACAAGATGCCAATGATAATCGTCCGCCGATGAGAAGCAATGTAAAGATCGTGAAGACCTTATCCCAAATTCATCTTCATCTATCAATAATATTCTACAGAGGTTATGAAGGAGACATCCGCCACCGTGATTATGGCTAAAGCTAGAGCAGATTTACATGACCAAAGATCCGACTCAAAGAAGATGCATTTAAAGCGTAAGCTTTATTCACACAAGATGGTGGAGGGAGCCTCATTGTTGAACCACCGACGCTTTCAAGGAAATTGTTGCTGACTCTCGAGTCTATGGAGATAAAATATGATGATGAAGATTTGGGTCTTATTTTGCTATGCTCTCTCGCCTAGTTCAGACTCTACCTTTAGAGATACTATTCTATATAGTTGAGATACTCTTACTCAAAGGAAGTTTATGAAGCTCGCATGCTAAAGAAAAGATGAAACTTATGGTTCCCTGGGAGTTCAAGCACGCATGTGTAAGGTTTGTCTGTCCGCATGCATAATATGAGAAGGGTTCATACGACAATTCAAGAGACAGAAACAAAAGCAGATTCAGAGGCTGATCTAAATTCAGGAACAGGAATTCATTCAGGTATTGCAAGAAGGATGGAATGACATATCCGAGTGATGGAAGTTGCAGAACAAGGAGAAGAGAAATAATAATTTCAAGAAGGATCAACAAGAGGATGAAGCTAGAGCCACCGTTGTCACCAAAGAAGGTTCTGATGGAGATGTTCTCGTTGCCTTTGTCGATAATTACAAAATCGATGATGAATGGATTCTTGATTCAGCCTGCACTTTCCACATGAGTCCGAACCATGAGTGGTTCGTTACCTATGAAGCTACGTCAAGTAGATCCGTGTTGATAGGACACCATGCAAGGTTGCAGGCATTGGTTCTATCCAGATCAAGATATTTGATGGCACCATCAGGACTTTATCGGATGTTCATCATATTCTGGATTTAAAGAGAAATTTTATCTCATTGAGTACTCTTGATGCTAAAGGGTACAACTATTCCGGTGGAGGTGGAGTTCTGAAGGTCACCAAAGGCTCTCTTGTTGTGATGAAAGGTGATATGAAAGCTGCCAACTTATATCATCTGCGAGGCACTACTATTTCATGTAATGTTGTTGTGTCTCAAATAAATCATTTGATTCTGATGCTACTAATTTTTGGCATATGCGTCTGGGGTATATGAGCAAAGCTGGAATGATGGAATTATGTAAAAGAGGATTTCTTGATGGTAAAAACATTGACAAGTTGAAGTTTTGTGGACATTGTGTCTTCGGCAAGCAAAAGAGGGTGAAGTTCAGTACTGCGACTCACTCTAAAAAAGGCATATTTGATTATATTCACTCCGATTTGTGGAGAGAATCTCGCGTTCCATCACTTAAAGGTGCAAGCTACATGTTGACCACTATTGATGATTACTCAAGAAAAGTTTGGGTATACTTCATCAAGCAGAAATCAAATGTATTTAACACATTCAAGGAGTAGAAGACTATGATTGAGAGATAAACTGGCAAGTATGTCAAGAAGCTTCATACTGACAATGGCTTGGAGTTTTGTTCAGGAGAATTTAAAGCTCTATACAAGTCAGAAAGTATTGTGAGACATTACACCGTTCCAGGCACTCCTCAACAAAACGGTGTGGCCGAACGTATGAACAGAACCATCATGGAGAAAATACATTGCATGTTATCAAATTCTAGATTATCAAAGAGTTATTAGGCTGAAGCCACTTCCACTGCTTGTTATTTAATTAATCAGTCACCAAATTTGGCTATTGATAAGAAGACTCCAATTGAGGTATGGTCTAGCTCTCCAGCAGATTATTCAAACTTGAGAAAATTTGGTTGTCCTGCTTATGCTCGTGTCAACAATGGTAAATTAGAACCTAGAGCAGCTAAGTGCATTTTTCTTGGTTATAAAACTGGTGTGAAAGGATATAAATTGTAGAATCCTGAAACTAAAAAGGTGGTTATTAGTAGAGATGTTACTTTTGATGAGTCTGCTATGTTGCATGATTAACCAAGCGTGCAGGTGGAGCATATTATTGATTTAGGATCTACACCAGAAATCAACAAGGAATATATCCCAGAAGTTCCTATTGTTGCGCCACCAAGACAACGTTCCATTGCAATTAATAGAGAAAGGAGGAATATTTAGCCTCCTAAGAGATTGATTGAAGAAGCCAATTTTGTGGCTTATTGTCTAAATATGATAGAAGAAATTGAAGGTATTACAGAACCTTCATCTTATTCAGAAGCTATCTCTTCTAGTGATTCAGAAAGATGGGTGGCTGCTATGCATGATGAGATAGAATCTCTGGACAAGAATAGCACTTCAGAGTTGGTCAAGTTGCTAATTGAGAAGAAACCTATTCGCTGCAAAAGGATCTCCAAGAAAAAGAAAGGCGTTTTACCAACAGAAGAGGTTAGGTACAAAACAAGGTTAGTTGCTAAAGGATATAGTCAAATTCCAAGTGTTGATTTCACATATATCTTTTCCCCTATTGTGAAGCATAGTTCTATTCGCACTTTACTCAGCATTGTAGCTATGCATGATTATGAGCTTGAACAAATAGACGTGAAAACTGCATTCTTACATGGGGAATTAGAAGAAGACATTTATATGGAGCAATTGGAAGGTTTTATCATTCCAGGAAAGGAGAATTTTACTTGCAAATTGAAGAAATCTCTTTATGGTTTGAAGCAGTCACCTAGACAATGGTATAAGAGATTTGACTCCTTTATGATATCTCAGGATTTTAAAAGATCTAATTATGATAGTTGTATTTATTTGAAGATTGTTAATGGGTCAGCTATTTATTTGCTCATATATGCTAATGACATGTTGATTGCTGCAAAAGACAAGGCTGAAATTTCAAAGTTGAAGGCACAATTAAGCAGTGAATTTGATATGAAAGATCTCGGTACAGCTAAAAAGATTCTTGGTATGGAAATCCTTAGAGACAGACAACTTGGTAAATTATATCTAAGTCAAAAAGGGTATATTGATAAAGTTCTTTGTCGTTTCAACATGCATGAGGCCAAACCTATGAGTACTCCCTTAGCTGCATATTTCAGACTTTCTTCAGCGGCATGTCCACAATCAAATTATAAAGTGGAGTAATGTCTAAAGTCCCATACGCGAGTGCAGTTGGTTCGCTTATGTATGCCATGGTATGTTCTCGCCTCGATTTATCTCAATCATTAAGTGTGGTTACTAGATACATGACTAATCCTAGAAAAGAGTATTGAAAAGCAGTTCAATGGATTTTCATATATCTGCGGGGTACATCTCCATGTGGGACTCTATTCCCCCACACTATATATGTACCCCAGTAGTCCATAGGCATCAAGCCTAAAAAGAAGCTCTCCATTGTAATCTCTCCTCATTATAGTGATTTGCCTTCGAGCACCCGTGGTTTTTTTTTCTGCAAGGGTTTTCCATGTAAAAAATTCGTGTCTCTTGTCTCTATTTTTCTATGCATTATTTGCAATAGTCTGAGCTCCATCTTCATCGAGGTGCAGACTGACCAAGTGAGAACAAACTCTTTGACTCGATTCCAGCCATAAGTAAATTCAAAGTTCAATTATCTGAAAAAATACCTATTGGCCACTAAAAACAAACTCTTTCACATGTTTCTATTTTGGCAAAGGGGCTCTATGGGACACGGAGCACAGTCGTTCTATCAGTGAACTATGATGGTGATGCTAGATTATACGAGAAGTACATTGAGAGTGGTATATGGAAGGATCACACAGTGCATTACCAGATAGAGTAGGTAGTACAAAAAAAACGAGGGCCTCAAATAAGGATGAAGAGCCTCAAATAAGAAGGATAAAATAGCTACCCTTGTGCATGTTGTTCTTTCCCCAGTTACCTTCATGATCACCTAATTATGTCAATTAAATTAATTACTGTATGCAGATTTGTCACTTGAAAGGAAAAAAATTGTCACTCATTGTAACGCCCCTGTTTCCGGGAGCGCCTATAACCCGCAACTGCCTCAGGATCTATATAGTTACGGCGTACCGTACAAGAATAAATATCACAACGACAAATGCTTATACACACAAGCCCAAAGTTTATTACAAAGTATGACACATCGGTCAAGTTTGCCACAGCGAGCGGCAAGCCCAAATATAACTTACATCACAAAAGAAAACCCACAAGCGAGCCTGATCGAGACCAAAACCTAAAACCACTGATCCTAAGTGCAAACAGGTTCTTCTGGGTCCTCCTTGTAGACTTGCTCCCCGCCTTGCCAGGCGATCTCTGAATTGTTATTTAGCAAGTTTCAATACAACCGTACACAGCAAGTTACAATGGTAAACCCTAATTTATTATATGCATAGATTGTTCCAAGGAAGGAGATATACAGGTTTTATAATTTTATGTGGATGCAATTTTATTGGTAAATAGTTTGAAATAATAAAACAATTATAACTGCTTAAAGAGATGGAGTCATAAACATTACTTCATTGAATTACACAATTTGAATCCTCAGAACACTACTTATGCTTTGCTACTAGATTCACCCATCAAACACAGCTCCATTAACCGGAAGCACGGCGTATTCGAATACCATTAAAATTCACTCTGCTGAGTTGCTCAACTTTACCCACAAAATTTCTCAATTCCCAATGTCAAGCTATAAACACACTAATGAGGACATCCCTTCCATGGATACAACTCATCCACAACAAGGACCACTTACTCGAGCTCATGCTCGTCAACTTAATTACCAGGTGAATTCATTCCTAGGTTCATATATTACTGAGAATAGACCGCTACCTAATGCAAGTGATTTAATCGTGGTTAGAAACCTGGGAAAGGATGAAGGAGAGGGACATGGAGTCATGGACATGCAAGGACGGAATCATGGAGGTCACCACGTCACTTTGGGATCAAGTCAAGCAAGAATCCGAGTTGGACACGTTCTGGAATCGGATTCGGACTACTGCATTGGTACCACATTCAAATGGGCATAACTTCTTCATACGGACTCCGTTTGGGGCGTTCTTGTACTTCATGGAAAGCTTATGAAGTCTACTTTCCAACGGATCCAACCTCATCTTTAAATTCTATCCGAGCCGACCGCAATCATCAAAATAATCAACATTGGTTTCTGAGTCCGAATCCAAAAAGAGTGCTGCGCCACCACCACTTGGGCCCATGGGCCTTGTAACCCTAGGGCGTCCCCTCCTGGTCGTTTCTCTATAAATAGGAGCCGCCGCCCCCTGCTAGGACTTGGATTTCGTTGAGTTTAGGTTTAGCCTTTGCGTAAACTTTGGTTCTTCGCCAGTCGACGACCACCTGCCAAGACTACCTTCGATCCCACCTTTGTTTTTCAATACCAACTTTGTTATTCAGCAATATCGATTGCTTTTCGCCTTATTCTTGCTAGTTCTTCGATTGCTTGCAGGGATTGAACTGTGTTCAGTTGATCGTGCAAAGAAGATCAATAACATCTCGAGTTGGTTCAGCGATTGCTAAGGCGCAAGCGACGCCGACGGTTGTAGTCGGATCGCGAGTCACCTCCACCAAATCGATAGTTATCAATCTCATCGAAAGATCAGGCACCCCGTCTCCATCACACACTCCACTAGTGTGCGACTGAATTGAGGAAACAAGATCTTTCGCTGCTCAATTTACTGTATAGACCCTACCCGATTGGTTATGATCTTCACCGAACCGTATTCACGCCGCAGTGGAACACAACCACCCAAGTTTGTGAAGACCTATCGTTGTGAATACGATGTTGACACATCCATACCACACCCCAAACTCCTGTAGGAGTTCAATTAAAGTGAGCAGTTACCGGATCAGGATTGACGAATCAATACCTGTGGTTGAGCGATCAATGTGCTCTATACTCAGCATAAGGATCTAGTCCTTACATTTCTCCTGAGACTGCCAACCACAATCGTAATCGATACATGTACCTATATCGATACCTGTCTGTTGCAATCTCCACCCTTGGGTAAGGTCATGGACTCGTCCACTACATAGCACTCCACAGCTTCCGCCCTACCCTAGAACATTTTAAAAGATTTTACCAGCAAACTACCAGACTACCTGATAGTTCGTTATTTTGTGTGAGCACATGCGATGTTTATTTATACTTTAATTAAATAATACTAAGATTGTCAAGGTGAATATAGCCTCAAAATGGAACGGGTATTTTTCATGGTAGAACGTAAGTAAATTTAACATGTTATTCTAAATATTTATTTTAAACAAATATCATTCGTGCAAATAACGTAAATAAATAATACAAAATGTCTAGGTTCAATATGATCAAAATTTGCAACTTGCCTTATGGATCAACAATTTCAACAATCTCATAGACTTCGAGGGTTTTCCTGGGCCTTGCACGGTCACTTGAGACTCTCTGAACTAGCGCAAAACACCAAAATAATATCAATCAACGCTTGCCTCTAATCAAGCTAGGAAAACATAAAATAATAATGTATACAAAGGAAATAAATGCAATAAATATTCAAATGGCTTGGTTTGAATTTTTGGAAGTGGATTTTGGGGAAACGGACACTAGAAAAGGACTCGTGGCGTCGAAATGAATCAAACGGAGGTATTTATGCAAACTTTTAGCTCGTGAAGAGTAGCTACAAAGGTCACCGCCCAACTAATGCATGGGAATGCGTGGCACGATTTAAAATAGCGTAATGGGCCGTAGATCGTGGCCCAATTCACGCGCGCAGCAACCGAGCAGCCCGAGAGCAAGCACCAGTGAGCGATTGCCGTCAGATGGCGCACAAAGGGTTCACAAGTGGCCACATCGCCCCGGGGAAGGTCGTCTTCCACCTCGGGTCAGAGCGGCGAGTGGGAGAACAGAGGCGATCTCCCCGCCGTGATCCAGCCTTAGCAATGGGTTCCAAAAGACCGGTGCTGGAACGACCCTGGGAGTGTAGGGATCTCATTTTTGGGTTCAACCAGACATGAGCGTTCGCAGCGGCGGCCGCCAGCTGGAGAGAAGGCGATAGGTAAACTTGCAGTTGGGGGATGCTTTAGAAATGCTCAGGTTCAAATGGCTTTGGTTTGGTGATCCAAGGGTGGTGGGCTTCAAGGGGTTGAGGCTGGCTTTGCTCGAGAGAAGCTCAGACAAGCCGCCCACGATGAGGTGGCCATGGCGGAGAGGTGCACGTGCTGTGCCGGTGGGGTTATGCTCATGCAAAATTGACTTTGGATTTGTGAATGCGATGCTTTTGTGGTGCTATGGCCGAGGTTAATTGGGTTTTCGTCGATCAATGTGGGGGATTGGCTCGGGAGCTCACCGGGACTAGGGAGAGCGATGAGGGAGCTGTGGTGAAGGAGATTGCAATCGATTGGTTCTGGGAGGATTGAGGGAGTGTGGTGAATCTCTCAACGATCGCAATTGAAATTTAAAGGCCGGAGAGATGGTGCAAGAAGGAGCAGTAGAGGAGCCGGCACGTGGAGGGGGAGGACGGGGGAGCTTCACCAGGGGGTAGAACCGTAGGGGAGCTGGTCTATGGCTTCTACAAGAGTAGGCGGGGGAGAGATAGCTCGGGTACGGGCAGAGACGCACGGACGGTGAGGAGAGCTCGGGTGCACGACGGGGAGCCACTCCATCCATTGGGGCGCGGGCGAGGGTGGGAGCAACTACGATAGTTGGGGAGTAGACACTGGAGGGTGGGGGCGCAGGCAAGAGGAGCTGGTTCGGGTGTGAACGCCGGAGGAAGGGCGGCGCCGCAAGATTGGGCGAGCGGGCGTGAGCGCGTGGGTGCAGGAGAGAGCACACGATCACGTCAGCGCAGGAAGAACATGGAGGGGCAGCACAAATCTCAAAGAGGATCAACAGCTGAGGACTAGCTAGGAAAATCAAATGAAGATTCAAGAAAGAAATTCAAAATTTTGAAATTTTGGGGTGTTTCAACCTACCACCCTTAAAAGAATCTCGACCTCGAGATTAACTTGGTCCAGTGGAGGTTGGGAAAATCTCACGCAAGTCGACTTTTCCCAAATTGATTCAATGTAGCGTGTGGTTCTTCCATCGCACTCTACTGTAATCTAATATTCAGATTTCTGAGTTATCTTTCTGTTATCTCAAGTATCTGCAGTGGTTCCTCTGGATACGTAAAATCATCTTGCAGATCAATCTCTTCTATTGGTATACCCTATGTCGGTTGGTGTAAGCTGTGACTCAGAAAGATAACTCAGATTACACCAGGACTTTTTGAGCTGTGACACATGGAACACATTGTGTATTCTTGACAATCCTGGTGTCAGTTGTAACTCATATACCACTTCTCCGATTCTCTTTGTAATTTTGAATGGACCAACGTACCTTAGGGCTAATTTCCCGTTTACTTGAAATTTCTTGACGATTTTAAAGGGTGTGACCTTAAGGTATACATAGTTCCCAACTTCAAAGCTGAAATCTTTTCGACGATTATCCGCATAGCTTTTTTTACGGTCTTGAGCTATTTTCATTCTGTCCCTAATTATCTTTACGTGGGTCTCTGCATCCTGAGCAACCTACGGGCCAAGAAATTGGCGTTTTCTAGCTTCACCCAATTGGTGGAGTTCTACCTTCTCTTCCATATAGTGCTTTGAAAGGTGCCATCTTGATACTCGCTTGATAACTGTTATTGTATGAAAATTGTGCAAACGGCAAATAAGTACTCCATGCTGCTCTGTACACAAGTGCACATGCTCGCAACATATCTTCTAAAATCTGATTTGTTCTTTCTGTCTGACCTCCAGTCTGTGGATGGTATGTTGTACTGAAAGCTAGGCCCGTGCCCATCGCTTCTTGTAGCTTTTCCTAACTTAGATGTGAATTGGGCTCCTCTGTCATAAACAATTCTTTTAGGCACTTCATGTAGTACTACAATCTTCGTCAAGTATAGCTCTGCCAATTTGTCCTTTCCGTAGGTTTGTTTAATTGGTACAAAATGGGTTACTTTAGTTAGTCTGTCCACGATGACCCATATAGCATCATAGCCTTCTTGTGTTCTAGGAAGTCTTGTAATGAAATCCATGCCGATGTTGTCCCACTTCCATTTTGGGATTGGCAAAGAGTGTAATAATCCTGACGGCTTCTGATGATCGATCTTTATTTTCTGACATACGTCACACTTTGCTATATATTATGCTATTTCTTTTTTCATGGAGTTCCACCAAAATCTTTTCTTCATGTCTTGATACATTTTTGTATCTCCTGGATGAATTGACAATTGAGACGAATGGGCTTTTGCTAATATTAGGTCCTTTAATTCCTTTTTGTCGGGTATGCAGTACCGACCACGTAACCTTAATATCCCTTGTTCATCTTCAGTGAAATCTGACAAGTTTCCTTCCTGACTATTCTTCTTGAATCGCTATATTTCTTCATCTTCGCCTTGAGCTACTTTGATTTGATCTATCAAGAGGGTTGAATTTCTAAGGCTACTACAAATCCTTGTTCAACTATTGTCGTTCACTTTGTAGGTCTCTTTGCACCGCTGGATATCGAGCTTCATTGGTTATGCTTCGTAAGCTTTCCTACCGAGTGCATCCGCCACAACATTTGCCTTTCTCGGATGATACTCGAGATCTACATCATAATCATTAATTAATTCAAGCCATCTTTGCTACCTTAAATTCAATTCTGGTTGTGTGAATAGGTACTTCAGACTCTTATGATCTGAGAAAATATCACAGTGATTACCCAATAAATAATGCCTCCAGATCTTCAGTGAATGGACTACAGCTACTAACTCCAGATCATGAGTCGGATAATTTCCTTCATGTGGTCGTAATTGCCTTGAAACATATGCCACGACCTTTCCATCCTACATTAATACACATCATAATCCATGTCTTGAGGCATCACAATATATTTGAAACTCTTTCTCTGCATTTGGGAGTATTAATACAGGTGCTGTTGTTAACTTGGTTTTCAAACATTGAAAACTTTCTTCATATTCATTTGTCCATTTAAATGGCTTTTCTTTCTTGAGTAACTGTGTGAGAGGACGAGCAATCCTGGAGAACCCTTCTATGAATCGGCGATAATAGTCCGCCAAAACAAGAAAACTTCTCACTTCTGTTACTGTTGTGGGCTGTTTCCATTCCTTGACCGCTTTGACTTTTTTCTGGATCAACCTTGACTCCTTCTTCAGTAATAATGTGACCCAAAAATACAACTTCCTTCATCCAGAAATTGCACTTCGGAAATTTGGCATACAGCCGATGCTCTCTAAGCTTGGTCAAGGCAATGTGTAGATGCTGCTTGTGTTCTTCTTCATTTTTGAAATAAATCAGTATATCATCTATGAATACCACTACAAAGTGGTCCAGCTGATCCATATACACCAGGTTCATTAAATTCATAAAGTATGCTACGGCATTAGTCAGTCCAAATGGTACTAGTGAAAACTCGTACAACCCGTATCTTGTTGTGAATGCAGTCTTCTCTCGATCTTGCTCTCGGATTTTTAATTGATGATAAGCCGATCGCAAGTCGATTTTTGAAAATACTTTTGCTCCTTTCAATTAATCAAAAAAATCATCAATTCTTGGCAATGGATATTTATTCTTTATTGTAACCGCATTCAATCCTCTATAGTCAACACACATTCTTAGGCCTCCATCCTTCTTAACAAATATGACTGGGTCTGGGAATGACCATGGTGACACACTGGGTCGGATAAATTCTTTTTCTTTCAATTCATCTAACTGCAATTTAGGTTCGTTGAGTTCATGGGCTGACCTTCTCGTATTGATGTTTGGTAATGGGTTTGGTGCCCGCACTAACTCAATGGCAAGTTCAACTGCCGGTCGTGGCTTTCCTGTAATTCTTCCGAAATACATCCGATATTCACCGACCATCGCACTTGACTTCCTTCACCCATTATTACATTGCGAACACTTCCTTTCACACCTTCTATTAATGTTGAATCTGTGTTTACTACTACTTGTAGGCTTTCTGGACTAGTCAGAGTCAGTGTTTTATTTTCATAGTCCACCTTGGTTTTATTCTTGGTCAGCCAATTTATTCCTAAAATAACATCTATTCATTTCATTTCTAACACCAACAAAGTTGGCTTTAAACTCGCACTTTGATTTCTAGGCTTAATTCACTACACCCAAAGCGAGATTCCATCCTACTCCCGAGTGTTTGCACAGCATAGTATTTTTGCAGGGAAATAAATGGCAATTGATTTCTTGTGACAAAATCCATGGAAAGAAATGAATGTGTTGCACCAGGATCAAATAAAATTAATGCTGGCTTTGAATTAACTAAGAACATACCAACAATGACATCATTTGCTCCTGCGGCATCTTCGGCAGTGATGTGGTTCACCCTTCCTTGAAAGGGTGGTCTCACGCGCTCCGCCTCACTGCCGTTCCCCACAGATGATCCTGCAGGTGCTCCCACTGTGATTCCTATTGGTATATATTGCTTTTGCGCAGGAGGACGTTGCAGGTATCCTATCTGTGGTGTTGTGGTGGTGCCGATGACTGGCTTGACATCTCTCTGGGCTCTTGTCTGAAGTTTTGCCACTTCAGAAGACAATGCTCTTTTGGGACATTGGTCTTTGAAATGACCAATATGGTCACAGTGATAACAAGCATTTGCCCGTTGAGGGCACTATCGGGGATAATGATTTTGCCCACAGATGTTGCATCGACATTCACCGCTACGTGGAACTCTGTTGAGGTGATGTCGTTTGTTGGGGTATGTGTACAAGTACATATTGATGACCAGACTGTCCTTGGTTCTGAGGTAACATCATAATTCGTCCTCTTTGAGCACTAGAGGATGATGATCATGGTCTTACTATTGTCTTCCTTTTTCTAGAGTCCTCCATTTCATTTCGGGCTTCCTCTGAAGCAATTAGACTATTTACCATTTCCGATAAATCCTTAAATATCATTGTTGAAATGTGGTATTTTAATGACTTCTGTAGTCCTGCTCTGAATCTTGACATCTTCTTAGCTTCGTCTTTAACTTCATCAGGGGCATAACGGGCGAGGTGGTTGAATTGATGGAGATATTCCATCACAGTACTGCTACCTTGTTTTAGAGCTAGAAATTCTCGATACTTGGCCTCCACCACACCTGTTGGGATGTGGACCTTGCGGAAAGACTCTTCAAATTCCTTCCATGTAATCTCTCGTCCTTCATTCATTGTTTGATAATTAATCCACCATGTGTCTGCCTGTCCCTGCAATTGGAGTAATGCATATAAAACTTTCTCCTTCTCATCACACTGCACTATTTTTAGCTTCCTGTCATATCTCTTATCCATTCATCGGCTGCCATGGGGTCTGGAGATGCAAAGAATGTGGGCAGTCGAGTCTTTTGAAAATCTGCCCATTTTGATGACATCTGACTGCCTTCCCGATGACTTGTGATGCTGATGTGCTGCTTGCGATGGTGGTCTAGAGAGCGATTTGCTCCAACAATCTTGAGTGTTGCTCCATTAGCCTTGCTTGGTTTTGTTTTGCCTGGTATCTATTCTGTTCCATTGCTGCCAGTATACTTGCCAATGTAGTTGTGTTGTCTACTAGGTTGTTTCCATCGGCTTGTTGGTGTCCCTGACCGGATCTTGAGTCTGCCATCTGGATGCTGCCAATCAAAACCTTGAAGTTCACTTTGCAAGCGAGGTTTTTATAAACATCGACATGTAAGTAAGAATGATGAATTTGGGGTGAGTGTAGGGTGAACAAGATAAGAACTAGGGCTAAAAGGGATAAGAAGCTTTGAAGATGGTGAGTTACTGATAACATAATCAAACAAATTAAGAGATAACTAGACATAGGATTTATTTATTACAAGCTAAAGTTCAGCTACTTAGGTCTCTCATACAACTTATTTTACAACCAAAAGCACTACTAAATAGGGTACTACTACTCTAGCGCATAAGACTAAACTAAACTACTCTAGGCCTTCATCCCGTTGTCGCATCGCTTCTTCTTCTTCTTCTTCTTCCTCACTCACCGCCGGTTGGCGGATTGCTAGTCGTAGCGAATCCGCTCCTCCGATCTTCTCATCGCCACCATCGCGCCGGTGGTGGTGGCGCTAGTGGTGCCCCGAGGTAGATGGCCCGAACTCATCGCGAACTCCCGAGCAAAGGCCTCCCGCGCCGTGGGGCCGGGAGGTGGTGGGAACATCGAGGGACTCCGCGTAGTCAGACATCTCTCCTGCCTCCACCATATGAAAACGCTGGAGGTCCTACCTGAGTTGACACACCTCCTGCTAAGATGCGTAGCCGGTAATGCAGTCTTGATTCTCGCCCGTGGTCCTTGAGTACAACGCTTCTTGATACACAATATGCTATGACGCCACTCCTAGGCGTGGGTCATCTTCTTCTATAATTTGAGGTATCGATTGTAGGGAGACCGGTCTAACTCGCGCCATAGTAATGATGGAGGTGAAGCACCGCCACCGCGCATCTTGCACGGCATCTTCTTTTTAATTCGGTTCCCATAGAACCTCCGGCGTTGATCGGGCGGATGGGCAACGGCCCAATGTTACCCATGTCTTCCATTCAAATCGCTCACATCAATGTATTGGCCAACAATGAAAATCGCTTGTGCCACCGCAGAGCCCCAAGTATTGCTGCATTTCCCATAGCTTTGATGGCCACCGCATGTTCTCGGTCTTGAGTGCACAAAATGAACCATCCGCTTAACAACGAAAATTTTGAGATTAGACGAGATTAGGCGTAATTAATTTGCAAAAGCAACACTTAAATTGAAAGTAAACTAGGATAGGTAAGGTAGCACAGGGGAGGAAAGAGACAGCAATATTACTTATATTTTATGTAAATTCCTTTTAAGTTTTGGAATTAGGTTTTGCTAGAAAACAACACTCCTATTCAGCCTTAGGTCTTAGCCCACGGTCACAACAACTCGCTCGATACCATTTCAGTAACATCCCCATTTTCGGAGCGCCAAGAACTCGCAATCGCTCTAGGATCCATACAGCTATATGATACCATACAGAATGAATATCACAACGACAAATGCTTACACACACAAAGCTTAAAGTTTATTACAAAGTATGACACGTCGGTCGAGTTTGGCACAGCGGGCAGCAAGCCCAAATATAATTTACATCACAAAAGAAAACCCACAAGCGAGCCTGATTGAGACCAAAACCTTAAACCATTGATCCTCGGCCAAAACAGTTCTTCTAGGTCCTCCTCGAGACTTGCTCCTCGCCTTGCCAGGCGTTCTCTGAATTGTTGTTTAGCAAGTTTGAGTACAACCATACCTAGCAAATTACAATGGTAAACCCTAATTTATTATATGCATGGATTGTCCCAAGGAAAGAGATATACAGGTTTTATTATTTTATATGGATGCAGTTTTATTGGTAAATAGTTTGAAATAATAAAACAATTATAACTGCTTAAAAAGATGGGGTCATAAACATTACTTCATTGAATTACACAATTTGAATCCTCAAAACACTACTTATGCTTTGCTACTAGATTCACCCATCAAACACAGCTCCATTAACCGGAAGCACGACGTATTCGAATACCATTAAAATTCACTCTGCTGAGTTGCTCAACTTTACCCACAAAATTTCTCAATTTTACCCACAAAATTTCTCAATTCCCAATGTCAAGCTATAAACACACTCCACTAGTGTGCGACTGAATTGAGGAAACAAGATCTTTCACTGCTCAACTTACTGTATAGACCCTACCCGATAGGTTATGATCTTCACTGAACTGGGTATTCATGGGCCAGTGCGGAACACAACCGCCCAAGTTTGTGAAGACCTATTGTTGTGAATACGATGCTGACACATCCATACAACACCCCAAACTCCTGTAGGAGTTCAATTAAAGTGAGCAGTTACCGGATCAGGATTGACGAATCAATGCCTGTGGTTGAGCAATCATTGTGCTCTATACTCAGCATAAGGGTCTAGTCCTTACATTTCTCCTGAAACTGCCAACCACAACCGGTAACCGATACATGTACCTATATCGATACCCGTCTTTTGCAACCTCCACCCTAGGGTAGGGTCATGGACTCGTCCACTACAGGGCACTCCACGGCTTCCGCCCTACCCTAGAACACTTTAAAAGATTTTACCGGCAAACTATCAGACTACCTGATAGTTCGTTATTTTGTGTAAGCACATGCGATGGTTATTTATACTTTAATTAAATAATACTAAGATTGTCAAGGTGAATATGGCCTCAAAATGGAACGGGGTATTTTTCAGTGGTAGAATGTAACTAAATTAAACATGTTATTCTAAACATTTATTTTAAACAAATATCATTAGTGCAAATAACGTAAATAAATAATACGAAAATGTGTAGGTTCAATATGATCAAAATTTGCAACTTGCTCATGGATCAACAATCTCAGACTTCGAGGATTGCTTGGGGCCTTGCACTGGCCGCCTGACTTCTGAACTAGCACGAAAACACCAAAAATAATATCAATCCGCGCTTGCCTCTAATCAAGCTAGGAAAACATAAAATAATAATCTATAAAAAGGAAATAAATACAATAAATATTCAAATGGCTTGGGTTTGAATTTTTGGAAGTGGATTTTGGGGAAACAGACACCGGAAAAGGACTCAGGGCATCGAAACGAATCAAACGGAGGTATTTATGCAAATTTTTCAGCTCTGGTGAACAGTAGCTATAGTGTCGGCCCGGGAACAAGCGCGAGCGAGCGGCTACCGTCAGATGGCGCACGGAGGGTTCACAAGCGGCCACATCGCCCCAGGGAAGGTCGTCTTACACCTTGAGTCGGAGCGGCAGCGGGAGAGCAGAGGTGATCTCCCCGCCGTGATCCGGCCTTAGAGATGGGTTCCAAAAGGCATGACTGGCACTGAAACGACCCCGGGAGTGTAGGGATCTCATTTTTGGGTTCAACTAGACACAAGCGTTTGCGACGATGGCCGCCGACCAGAGAGAAGGCGATGGGTAAACTTGCGGTTGGGGGATGCTTTAGAAATTCTCAGGTTCGAACGACTTTGGTTTGGAGATCCATGGGTGGTGGGCTACAAGGGGTTGAGGCTGGCTTTGCTCAAGAGAAGCTCAGACGAGCTATCCACAGTGAGGTGGTCATGGCTGAGAGTGGGTGCACGGTGCCATGCCAGTGGGGTTATGCTCATGCAAAATTGACTTTGGATTTGTGAATGCAATGCTTTGGTGGTGCTATGGCCAGGGTTAATTGGGTTTTCATCGATCGGGGCAGGGGATTGGCTCGAGAGCTCACCGGGACCAGGGGAGAGTGTTGAGGGAGCTGTGGCGAAGGAGATTGCAATCGGTTGGTTCTAGGAGGATTGAGGGAGTGTGGCGAATCTCTCAGCGACGACAATTGAAATTTAAAGGCTGGGAGAGGTGGTTGCAACAGTGGAGCAGAGCGCGAGTCGCCGACGTGTGGAGGGGGAGCTGGTCTACAGCTTCTGCAAGAGTAGGTGAGGGAGAGACAGCTCGGGTACGGGCGAAAACGCACGGATGGTGAGGAGAGCTCAAAGACGGCGGGAGCCGCTCCGCCCATCGGCACGCTGGCGAGGGCGGAGCAATGGGACAGTTGGGGAGTAGACACTAGAGAGTGGGGCCACTGGCAGGAGGAGCTGGTTCGAGTGTGAACGCCAGAGGAAGGGCTGTGCCGCAAGATCGGGCGAGCACACGCAATCGCGCCAGCGTAGGAAGAACAGGGAGGGGGTAGCACGAATCTCAAAGAGGATCAACGACTAAGGACTGGCTAGGAAAATCAAATGAAGATTCAAGAAAGAAATTCAAAATTTTGAAATTTTGGGGTGTTTCACTCATATTGTTAAATATTATTATTATATAATTACTATTCTATGCAGAGGTGTAGAATGCATGTCGAAAAGTTACTGTCATGTGTGAGTAAAGTTATTGTCAAACACATGTAAAGTTACTATCAGTTGTAACACTACAAAGCTGACAGTAACTCTATATGTATTTGACAGTAACTTTACTAACGCACGATAGTAACTTTCCGACACGTAAAGTTACTATCAGTTGTAACACTACAAAGCTGACGGTAACTCTACATGTATTTGACAGTAACTTTACTTATACACGACAGTAAGTTTTCAACACGTATAATGTGCACAGGCGTAGAACAGCGCAGCCATGTGTGTGTATATATAGAGAGAGAGACTTTGGGCATGTTTGGTACAGCTCCTGCTCCCAGCTTCTCAGCAGATTCTTAAGGAGCTGTGCCAAACACCCAGATTCTCAAAATGACTAGATTTTGCTTCTCGCGAGAAGCACTCTCCAAAATGAACTAGACAGGAGAAGCAGCCTTTGGTGGATTCTCGTAGAGAGCTGTCTACCTTTAATCAAATCTGCCCATTGAAGTGAATGAAAATTACCCGCAAAATGCCACTCATATACCCCTTGCGCCACGCTCCCGCTCCCCGCCGCCTCCTCATTCGTCTCGCCACCTCCTCATTCCCCTCCCGCTCTCCCGCTCTCCTTTCACGCCGCCGCCTTCCTCCCCTTCCTCTCGCGCCGCCGCCTCCCTCCCCCTTCCTCTCGCGCCGCCTCCTTCCCCTCTCCCCTTCCTCTCTGCAGCCGCCTTCCTCCCCCTTCCTCTCGCGCCGCCGCCTTCCTCTCCCTTGCCCCTCTCGGGCCCCCTCCTGGCCGCCGACGCCGCCTAGCCCTGGCGGCCGCCCAGCTTCCCCGGCACCGCCTTCCTCCCGAGCTCCGCGCCGCCCGGCCTCTTCCTCCTCCCGCCGCACGGTGCAGGCGGCAGGCACCTACCGCGACGCCAAGCTCCACCCGCCGTACAAAGATTGTTTGTGAGGTAGTACAAAGATTTTAGTTTGTTCTTGTGGAAGGGTGAATGCTCTTTGTCAATCCCAGTTTGTGCTTAAGGTTAGGACTATGTGCATTTGTAATTAAACACATTCTCATATTGATTTACCACTGTGTGCATTTGTCTTGCAGACACATTCTCATATTGATTGACCAGGTGATGCCTTTTATGTGCTCTCAATTCTGAATTTCTGAATAATCGATGAACAATTGTAGCACTAGTTTCTAGTTTGTGCCTAAAAAGGCCTGCAAAGAAAGATAGATCTTGTTTACATGTTGCACATCAACTTGCAGGTTTGCACAGCTGGCTCTTATGAATGTACTCGCTTCCTAACACATCAATAGTAGTTAAATGTTTTCTCAAGTGCTCTTGTGAATCGTCAGTTATGTGCATGCCTTTTGCTCATTTCATGTTTAGTTGTCAAGAAGTAGTTCTTTTTCCACATTGCCATTTCATTACCACCTTTTCTTGTAGGTCAATGAATCATACAATATGTATACACACTTGGGAGTAGATATTATTGTTAGCTACATTAGTTAGTGATAAGATTGCATTAGTTATTTGGATAAGATTGCATTAGATATTATTGTTACAGCCTCCATCTATTTTAAGCTCTAAATACTAGGAACTTAATATCCTATCTAGGCCTACAGAAATTACTTGCATATCTTCATTGGTTATTCACGATGGTTCTTTTATGTTCTTCACTTCTTCTAATGGCCATTTATCTTCAATATGTCAAGTTTTCAAAGTCGTACACGTCAGAGGGTTTCAGTTCAATATGAATGCTTGGATATGTAGCGTATGGGCCGTGGTGGCATGTTGAGTTCTTTGTTCATCACCGTCTTACTGAGAAGCTTTGGAGGAGTGCTCCTTGCTGCAGCCGGGTGGGTTGTAAGCAAGCATAGCATCAGAGTGTTTGCTTGTCAGCTTAAGCGAGCCTGTCTTCTTGTAGTATATGTATCTGTTGTTGGCTGGGTTACTTTGCAGTGCAACAAAATGATTGGATTGAAAGAGCTTTTGTTAGATTGTGAACTAATGGAGAGGTTCTTGTAAACTATAGATGTTTTCGGCAATGTATATGATATCAGCCGATTCTTGTCCTCGAGGAAAGATTTTTTTTAAAAAAAGTTGAATTTCCTCTGTTGTGATTTATCTTGTTCTGCTACGATGTGCAGTCATGAATACTACCGCTATGTCGAACATGCATTCCATAGTATAGACCATCATGGATGGCAATCACAGTTTATATGAAACTCCCATCTGTAGTAACTTGTATCCAATTCATAGTAATGATCATGAAGCAAGTAAGAGATTACAACTAGGGGTAACATGGTCTATTTCCCTCAAATCTCCTCTTTTATGAATCTGGAGTCAACCCACTAGCCAAACGTTTTTTAGAGATAGCTCCAGATTCTCAGAGAAGTGGATTCTTACAGAATCTGGAATAAAAGCAGAAAAATAAGAATCTGGAGCTCTACCAAACAGGCCCTTTATGTTGGAACCATTCTCTATGGTCATGTCTGCTTTACTCCAGAAATCTCAGAAAGCTATCGCTTCTTCAGTTTTGTTGTACAATAGATTAACCCCCATACTGAAGGTACTAAAAAATCTATAAAACTTCAGCTACAAGAGTAAAAACTCTGCACTGAGAAAATGCACCTAGTGTACTCTCTTCCTCAATAGACTAGTGTGTGTTGGTCATTCGGACACACGTGCGCATGACTAGCTTCCTATGCAGAGAGTTATGAATGGTAGTATTCACGTGCATGGCACTATTCATGAATACGGACTATTCATGTATACGTAACCGTATGCGCACGTCGCGGCAACGTCTCCGTGCGAGGCGGGCACGGCGTAAATGTAAGCATGGCGTGGCAGTAATTCTGAGCGTGAAGTTCGCTCGCTTAGTGTAACCGATGCATGAACTAATGTATAAATACCAGGAAAAGCTACTTGTTCGATAGCAGCACCAAAATCGTCTTTGAGTCCAAGAGTTTGCGTGTGTGTTGTTGGTATTCCGGCTCGTGGTGACCGCCGGCTGAGCTGCATCTCGGCAGCCAGCTGCAACACGTGGTATCAGAGCCGCGGTTGAAGAGATCACCGGGTGGAGATGGCCGGTGGAAGCCAGACACTATCACGCTCGCCGTCACCAAAGGGGAAGAAGCCCGAAGACAGCAGCGGTGGCAGCACGCCACGTGAGGTCATTGTGGAGCAAGTGGTGCGGGAGGCCGACGCGTCGATCATCTACCCCGAGTTGACACGCACGAACTATCACGAGTGGGAACTCGTTATGCAGGTGAATCTTGAAGCTTAAGGGCTGTGGGGGGCAATTGAGAGCATCGACGTCGAGCGTCGCGAGGATCGGTTGGCCCTGGCCGCCCTCCTTCGCGCGGTGCCGTCCGAGATGCGGCCAACCCTTGCAGTCAAGAAATCGGCGAAGGAGGCATGGGAGGCCATGAGGATGATGCGCATTGGCGTCGCCCGCGTCCAGGAAGCCAATGCCCAGAAGCTGTTGAAAGAGTTCGAGAACATCTGTTTCAAGGATGGGGAGAGGGTTGATGATTTCGCCATGCGCATCTCCACGCTTGGCAGCAACCTCCGATCGCTGGGAGAACAGATCGAGGATGTCCGCGTCGTCAAGAAGATTCTGCATGTCGTGCCACCACGGTACTCCCAGATTGCCCTTTCGATTGAGACCCTTCTCAATCTCAAGGAGCTGTCGGTGGAGGAGCTCGTCGGGCGACTACGGGTGGCGGAAGATCGATTCGATGTTGACACCGTCGTTGACAAGACCGGGTGCCTGATGCTGGCCGAGGAGGATTGGATGGCCAAATACAAACATCGCCTTCTTCCCGAGTCCTCAACAAGCAGGGACAAGCCGAGTGGGAACTTCCACGTAAAGGCGAAGGGTGGAGCGCGGGCCAAGCACCACGACACCACCGTCAAATTGACGTCTGAAGGAACACCACGCCGCAAGGGGAGGTGTCGCAACTGTGGCATCTACGGCCATTGGGCCAAGGAGTGCAAGCGTCCATGACGAGAACGCAAGGAGGAGGTGCATCATGTGAAGGCGGATGTAGATCAGCCGACATTGCTACTGGCGATGGCGGATGTGACTCGTGTTGTGGGAGGCGCGGTAACGCACGTCGCGACAAGCACGGTGACATGCATGACTACACAAGTCGTGCATCTCAATGAGGAGAAGGTGTACCCCGACGACTGCGGCGACGACAACGTCTGGGTCCTCGACACGGGTGCAAGCAATCACATGACGGTTGTAGGCTGCGCCACATCCTCGACTCCAATGTGCGCGGATCTGTGCGGTTCGGCGACGAGTCCGTCGTCGAGATCAGTGGGCTCGGCTCCGTGATTATGCAGACCAAGAACCGTGGGCACAAGGTGCTGACAGAGGTATACTTCATACCAAAATTAAAGAGTAATATCATTAGTCTAGGTCAACTGGAGGAGGGTGGTTGCAAGATCGAGATCGGAGACGGTGTCTGCAGCGTGTTTGACGCCGAGCGCGCATTGCTGGCCCATGCTCCGCGCACAAGGAATCGCCTGTACCTGCTGAAACTGTAGATTGCTGCACTAGTGTGCTTGGTGGCGAAGACCGATGATCGAGCGTGGCTGTGGCACGGCCGCTACGGTCACATAAACTTCTGGGCTCTACGAGAGCTTGGGATGAAGAATATGGTAGAAGGATTGCCATTTATCGAGCGCGTTGAGGAGTTTTGCGACAGTTGCGCCCTCGGCAAGCAGCACCAACTCCCGTTCCCACAGGTTGCAAGTTACCGCAGCAAGCGCGCTCTAGACCTGTTCCACGCTAACTTGTGTGGGAAAATCTGACCAAGCACACCGGGTGGTAAGAGCTATTTTTTGCTCATTGTGGATGACTTTAGCCGATTCATGTGGGTGGAGCTATTGTCGTCCAAAGATGAGGCGTTCAGGTGCTTCAAGCGGGTCAAGGCACTCGCCGAGAATGAGAACGGTGGGCGGCTCAAGGCATTCCGCACTAATCACGGGGGTGAGTTCAACTCACGGGAGTTCGAGACGTACTGTGACGACCTCGGCATCAAGCACTTCACCACCACACCCTACTCACCGCAGCAAAACGGCATCGTCAAGCATCGCAACCGTACGGTGGTAGAGATGGCGAGATGCCTCCTTAAAAGCAAGAACGTCCCGGGTGAATTCTGGGGCGAGGCGGTGAGGATGGCGGTGTACATCCTGAATTGAGCGCCGACAAGAAGCTTGGAGGGGAGAACTCCGTACGAGGCATGGCATAGTCGGAAGCCCAAGGTTCATCATATGCGCACGTTTGGGTGCGTAGCTCACGTCAAGCGTGTCGGCCCCAGCATGAACAAGCTGTCGGATAGATCAGCGCCGATGCTGTTCCTCAGCTACGAGCCGAGAACGAAGGGCTATCGGGTGTATGATCCCGTAGCCAAGAAGTTGCACATCACATGCGACGTGGTGTTTGAAGAACATCGTGTGTGGAATGGGGGAGAAGAGAACATCAGTAGTGCTCCTAGAGCGGTGTTCGACGTTGAGTTTTACACTGTTGCCGGACCGGGAACAGTGCCTGAACTTTTTCCAGCACAATCATCTTCAGCTTCGTCAGGGCATGCATCTCCGATTTCATCAGTAACCCCGACACCACCTGCGCCTGCCACACCATCATCCACACCTACTTCATCTACGCCAGCGATCGAGCATGCTACACCGCCAACTGAGGGAGCCGTGGACTCTGAGGGGGTGCCATTGCGGTTTTGGACATTGCAGAACCTCATTGACACCACCGAGGAGGTACATGGGTTCGACTACAACGAGTTGTGCTTCTTTGCTGCCGAGGAACCAAGAAGTGTTGATGAGACATTCGGAGAACAATGCTGGCATAAGGCAATGGAGGCTGAGATGGAGTCAATTCAGACCAACAAGACATGGGAGCTTGCAACGCTTCCTCATGGTCACCGAGCCATTGGACTGAAATGGGTGTTCAAGGTGAAGAAAGATCCAACCGGAAATGTGATCAAGCACAAGGCTCAGCTAGTTGCTAAGGGGTATGCTCAGCGTGAGGGGGTGGACTACGACGAAGTATTCGCGCCGGTGGCGCGGATGGAAACCGTGCGTTTGCTCCTTGCACTCGCTGCACACGGATCATGGCAGGTGCATCATATGGATGTAAAGTCTGCTTTCTTGAATGGCGACTTAATGGAGGAGGTATATGTTCAGCAGCCTCCGGGGTTCATCGTCGATGGAAACAGTGGCAAGGTCCTCAAACTCAAGAAGGCACTGTACGGGCTTCGGCAGGCACCGCGCGCTTGGAATGCTCGGCTTGATAAAGAGTTGCTGGAGCTTGGCTTTGAGCGGAATCCACTGGAGCATGCAGTGTACTGGCGTGGTGTCGGCGACAATTACCTGCTGGTTGGTGTGTACGTTGATGATCTCATCATTACTGGACCAAGCAGAGTTGATGTTGAGGCATTCAAGAAACAGATGATGCAAAGGTTCAGTATGAGTGATCTTGGTTTGCTAAGTTATTACTTGGGCATTCAAGTGCACCAAAAGGAAGGGGAGATTACCATCTGCCAGAGCTCTTATGCCGCCAAGATCCTTGAAATGGTGGGCATGGAGGGCTGCAACTCTTGTCATACACCAATGGAGAACCGACTAAAGTTAAGCAAGAAGGATGACAGTCCACCTATGGATGCGACAAAGTACAGGAGTGTGATCGGTAGCTTGCGCTATCTAGTAAATTCTCGGCCAGACCTTGCATATTCGGTGGGAATAGTGAGCAGGTATATGGAGGCACCAACAGAAAAGCACCGGGCGGTCAAGCAAATTCATGGGTATGTGGCAGCACAATTAACTATGGGTGCTACTACAAGAGGATAGGTATCGCCAAGCCTGCATTGGTGGGTTTCAGCGATAATGATCTCGCCGGAGATGTTGATGATCGCAAGAGCACGAGTGGATTTGTGTTTTTCCTGATCAAGCTCGTGACATGGACATCACGATGCAGAGTTGTTGCGCTCTCATCTTGTGAAGCTAAGTACATTGCCGTGCGGTGGCGGCATGTCAAGGCGTATGGATTAGCCGTCTTCTCGGTGAGATGATAGGGCGATAGGCACCTGTAGTAAAGTTGTTGGTGGACAACAAATCAGCGATTGCCCTGAGCAAGAATCCGGTGCATCATGATCGTAGTAAGCATATCGATACTCGTTTTCACTTCATACGTGAGTGCATTGAGGATGGCAGAGTAGAAATCGATCATGTCGAGATTGGCAGCAACCGCGATATTCGACCAAAGCTCTGGGACGCGTCAGGTTCATCGAGCTTCGCCAACAGCTGGGTGTGGTAAAAGTGACACGAGATTAATTAGGGGGTGAAATGATGGAATAAATCCCGTGCGCATGACTAGCTTCCTGTGCAGAGAGTTATGAATGGCAGTATTCACGTGCATGGCACTATTCATGAATACGGACTATTCATGTATACGTAACGGTATGCGCACGTCGCGGCAACGTCTCCGTGCGAGGCGGGCACGGCGTAAATGTAAGCATGGCGTGGCAGTAATTCTGAGCGTGAAGTTCGCTCGCTTAGTGTAACCGATGCATGAACTAATGTATAAATACCAGGAAAAGCTGCTTGTTCGATAGCAGCACCAAAATCGTCTTTGAGTCCAAGAGTTCGCGTGTGTGTGTTGTTGGAATTCCGGCTCGTGGTGACCGCCGGCTGAGCTGCATCTCGGCAGCCAGCTGCAACATAGAGAAGTACCGAAAATGCCGGTCCAGAGGTGTCTTCAAGATCTACAAAAGGTTTAGCCCAATACCATAATGATAATATGAATGTTCCTCTACAGTCAAATGTGAAAATATTTATGCACCATTACTAAATACCTAACCAGGGCTCACAAAGAGTACCAACACAGGATTTTAGTGAGATGAAAACTCATGCCTCGCCAACATAAGTAGACAAATGTTAAGCTTTATTGTCAGAATTTCAGCTTGTGTACAAGTAAGCTAGAAAGGACGCTGAAGCCTAGTATTACACCCCAGTAGTTGAATGCTACACTTTCACTTTTGTGATCTTGTTCTTCCGTATTTGCATCTTCTCTGCACGGTTCACAGCGCTGCTCACGGCACTGCTGGGGCATCCATCTTGTGATTGTTCTCTCATGAACAATAAAGTGTTCTAAACAATCGGGGGGTCTCAATTCACAGCAGTTGCACCGCTGCTGCTGATGGTCCGAACAAAGGCATACACTAACTTTCAACAATAGAAAAGTTCGAGCTCGCTTCGAGTAAACTTGATAAGAGTTAATATGTATGATGAGCTGTAATAAAAAGCTCACGACTCGTGAGCTATTCGAACTCGGCTAGTTGAAGCTCGCAGGCTCAGAATCAAGCTCAAGGTCGACTCGTTTGGAACTCGAGCCGTGCCCAAATATCTTACAAGTCTCGACCTTTTTTTACAGCCCTACTCTATGGCCTCCAGTGTTGGCCTCTATTAGTTCTTCTTCTTGAGTTTGGGTTGAGTCAATGCCGAGTAGGTTCCACATGTCATAGCACTAACAAATAAAAAACCTAGCCAAAAAGAGGACTCCCTGAAATATTCTCCCATTTTACAATTTTCATGATTTTCCATTCTAACCGATATTCCGATCGACCGTATGCCGATCCTACGCCACACAATCCCTTTAACTTGGGCATGAAAGTAACGCATGTATGACGGCGCTGTTTTTTTGCGGCTTCTAAAAGTTATTTTTGGCTCTTGTTACAGTAACTAACTTTTAAACGGAGTATTTTTTTTAAGATGAGGTCTACAAATTAATTGTAGTACACGTTAAAAAACTAATATCTGTACCATCAAAAATCGCAAACGAGTATCTCTCTTTCCGTAATCTTTGTCATAAACAGCTAAAAAGCCATCAGCCACAGCCAAAAACTATCAACCACAGCTAAAAATCATTAGCCGTAGCAAAAAAAACAAACCTATATATTACAACAAGCCTCTGGTTGTAGGGAGAGTTAGCAAGCCTCACCAACTTTTTCCTCGCTTTAAAACAGGCAGAATGATGCATCGCCTCCTCTGTTTTCTTTGGAATTGAATTGCAGTTCATCATAGGCGTACGTTAGACCATTAAGGTAGCAATTAATAAGGGTACATGATAGTTGGCAACGCGTAGTACTGTGCCATCCCATGCATGATGGCATGGTGAGAGTAATTACGTGCCAACATGGTAGGTTGAGACCCCCCAAGTCCCCATCCTATGAGCACTTGTGTAATTATCCTTCTAATTTTGCTGACCTACAATAAATGTTTAAGTAGCTACTTGTGTTTTCTATCCTCTGGACAAGGAGAAGATCAGTACTAGTAAGTTGCTTTCCATAGCTTCTATCTATCATTTCGTGTTAAGAACGAACTGGTTGTCCTATTTCAAGCAACTTCTGATTTTAAAATGTAAAAACCGTTTGGAATGTATTAACTTATTAATACATCTTTTTATTTTTTTATTAAATATGTAAAAAAATTAATAACCACTACAGTGTCATTTTAACTAAAAGCAACAGCGGCTTTTATCGTGGGGTAAGGAGCGTACACAAAATGGACACACTACCTCTTACTGCCTGACATACCGATAAATGCATGAACAAACTAACCACTACTACATAAGGAGTATCTGAAAGTGCCTACCTACCAAGTACCACATACTTATTCTCTACTAGACTAAATTAGTGAAAGTCGCCAACTTACCCGATTTGATCGTCCTTATCAACCCCACACGCTAACAGAAAGACCCAGCAGTAATTATACCACAGGTCTCGATGAAGCTTTGCATCCAGGACCAGTACCCTGAAGATCTTCTTACTTGTGTAGCTAAATTTCGGATGGGAGCTGATCCGCTGTGAAGTGTAGCAGTACATAGTAACCTTGAAGACTTTGTTTGGTACAACATCCAATCCATGGCAACTCTAAAACTTACTGAGCATGACCTGACTGCTATCTCAAGGACTTTTCTGTAATGTATTTCAGTTTAATATAAATCAGGGAACTTCCCTTAAAAAAAAAGAAGATATGGTCCATGTACCAGCAAGTCAATACGTATTTAGTTCTAAACAACGGCGTCTGCGTCGTCTTAGGTTCCTAGAAAACCTTGGCACGACCTTTGACATTTTTTTATGTCTATCTCAGGACATGATAAACATGAGCAAACAAAGAAGAAACATATTACTGGTGCACAGAGGAAGATGTCTTACCTGAAAGCAGATAAAGCAGATGACGAATGGCTGAAAGGCCAAGGCATGTTTTTTCTCCTGTGAACCCACCAAAGCCGACGACCCATGCCCACGGGAAACAGGTAGGTGGATTTCGATCCAACGTATGTTTCGAAAGACCAGGCCGTTGTTTACCGCTTGCGTATATCCAATTCCAATCCAACATAGAGTGATTCGGCATTATCTCAGCCATGCTCGATCGAGCTTTCTTTCAGACATGGACTAGTTTTTCTTTTTCAGGTCCTGTACAAGTAAAACCACTCCGGTAAGAACACAGTTGGCTGATGCTGCCTGTTTTCAGGTGCTGCTAGGATTCAGTGATTCACAGGAAAAGAGCATGAAGGTGACTGGTACTACAGGCACGATAAAAGTAAACGAGGCTGTCCTAAATCTGGACTGAAAGGATGGACCAAAGTGGAGTTATCCTGAAAGAAAATACTAAAAATATTTCCCCACTATCACACAAGACAAGGGTATAGACAGAGGAAGTTAGTGATAAGGAGGGGGCCCTCAGGCACTCTGATGCAAAATAATAACCTGGTAACTCGGGAGCAGGATGGAACTCGGACAAAAGAATGACAGACTTGAGAGTACCTGGTCGCAGGCAATAATGTGAGTCTCTGTGGGCTCCTCTCCTTGATGTCTCTTCCTTCCAACCTTCTTCCTATAAATACAAAGGCAGCACAGGGAGAAGCATCAGGTAAACACAAGACAACTGCGAAAAGAGGGAGTTATTTACAAGCAAGGAATAGAAAACACCTGCGGACTCTGAAGCCATGTGTATAGCTGCATGGATTTGGCAGGCTCACCCTGCACACCAACTCCTGCTGTTGCTCAACAGAGATGAGTTCCATAGCAGGTACAGGATTCCTTTGATCCTTGCAGTATTCCAGTCTGAAAGTAACATCGCTGCAGTTTGAACTCTCATTTTGGAATTTAGCTTTTCTCCCTCCTGAATTACATGTTCCAAGACACAAGTTTCATGAACCACAATTCATATGTCATGCAAACGCTAATATTATAACACCCATATGCGGACTTTGTTCACTCAGTTACATAGCAAAATGCTCATAGAAAAACCTATAGAAAGGTTTCTCGTTGCACTACAACAATGATGACACCTAAGTGGTTCATCTGTTGTGTTCTTGATGGAATAATGCAGGCCTACAAAGGCAGTAGGATGGTGGGGGGAGGGCTCAAAGAAGATTCTTGGGGGCAAGGATGTGCTTGGCGGAGGGACATGGATGGGGTGCACCAAGGATGGCAGGCTTGCATTCCTGACAAATGTGCTCGAGCCTGATGCCATGCCCGGGGCACGCACTAGGGGAGACCTGCCCCTCAGGTTCCTGCAGGTATAACAAAACCAATCAAAAGCTTTTTCCAGATCATTCGAGTTCATATGTGTTTTTATCTGATGGTTGAGTGAGTCAATGTAGGATATATGGACAGAATAAGAAAGATATATTTCATTTCTTGTTCAACCCAAGTTGGTGTTTTCAATCATTCTTTAGCAGCTGATATAGTAGATATATGACCACTGTATCTCTTTGTTCTGACAATGATTGATATAGGCATTGCATAAACGAAGATATGCATTCCACATTCTCGTTTAGAAATAAAAAATTTACCTTTTTAAACATTTTTAGCTGTTACTTGTACTATGCAGAGCAACAAGAGCCCACTTGAAGTTGCAACTGAAGTAGCGAAAGAAGCTGACGAGTACAATGGCTTCAACCTTATAATAGCTGATCTAACCACAAACGTCATGGTCTACGTTTCGAACCGGCCAAAGGGCAACCTGCGACGATTCAGCTTGTCTCACCAGGGCTCCATGTGCTGTCCAACGCAAGGCTGGACAGCCCATGGCAGAAGGTAAGCAGAGCTGTTTCATGTTCAATCGACACCTTGAAGATGGACAGAACTCTCACAAATAGAAATGCACAGGATGTTGTTATCTGATATAGCCTAAAGAAATGCTGAATGTCCCATGAGGTGCCATTTATTGATTTTATTTTCAGAGGAAACTTTTGAGCTGGAAAAAAGTGTGAGAAAGCAACAGTCGAGCCGTTTCAAGTACTTCACTAGTTATTAACATCGGCGCATCTAACTCAATCAATAGCACAGCATGTACAACAAGTACCATAAGAGGAGTAGATAACACGTGATTGCAAGCTACTCTGTCTTAGGGACCATTTGCTCAATTGCTCTACCAAGAATTTAGACCCTTGTTCATGGTGCCCAAGGATGCAATGCAGGCAACTTTTTTTCATTGTTGTGCACGTACTTGCAGGCGATTCGCCTCGGTAAAAACTTCAGGGAGTTTCTTAGGAAGCATGGTGACGATGAGGTTGAAGCAAAGGATGTAGTTGAGAGGCTGATGACTGACACCACAAAGGCCGGTAAAGATAGGCTGCCAAACACCGGCTGTGATCCCAATTGGGAGCACGGTCTGAGCTCCATCTTCATCGAGGTGCAGACTGACCAAGTGAGAACAAACTCTTTGACCTGATTCCAATTTACAAGTAAATTCAAAGTTCAATTATCTAAAAAAAATACCTATTGGCCACTAAAAACAAACTCTTTCACATGTTTCTGTTTTGGCAAAGGGGCTCTATGGGACACGGAGCACAGCCGTTCTATCAGTGAACTATGATGGTGAAGCTAGCTTATACGAGAAGTACATTGAGAGTGGTATATGGAAGGATCACACAGTGCATTACAAGATAGAGTAGGCAGTACAAAAAAAGACGAGGGCCTCGAATAAGGATAAAGAGCCTCCAATAAGAAGGATAAAATAGCTACCCTTGTGCATGTTGTTCTTTCCCCAGTTACCTTCATGATCATCTAATGATGTCAATTAAATTAATTATTGTATGCAGATTTGTCACTTGAAAGGAAAAAATTATCACTCATATGGTTAAATATTATTATTATATAATTACTATTCTGCGCAGAGGTGTAGAATGCGCGTCGAAAAGTTACTATCGTGTGTTAGTAAAGTTACTGTCAAACAAATGTAAAATTACTATTAGTTGTAACACTGTAAAACTGATGCTAACTCTATATTGTAGTTGACAGTAACTTTACTTACGCACGACAGTAACTTTCCGACACGTAAAGTTACTATCAGTTGTAACACTATAAAACTGACAGTAACCCTTCATACCGGCCCACCGACAGGTGGGCCCCCTTTTTTTTCTTTTAATCAAATGGGAAATTCCCATTTTACCCTTAGTTAAATACAACAGTCCCCGCTAATTTACCAATTGATTAACGATGCTTAAAGTCTTGTTCAATATACAGCTGTTCGACGATGGGTACCTTTCGGTTTGAACCCAAAGTCTAGTAATAAGGACTACGACTGCACATACAAAGGAGGACTTCGCACCTTGATCCGATGCCTTGGTGTGAGAATTTTCGCTCAAACCACACTCTGTACAAGGCGGCTTACCCTTTTCTCTCTCGGGTTGGGACGTTAAGGTCATGTCCCTATATCTAGCTCATGAGTACTTTAAGAAAGTATACATCTAACTTTCTTTGATCGTGACCTTACGATCATACTCACGTAGGTGAATTCTCCAGAGAATCTTGTAGGATGATTCCGAAGTCATATAGACATCGAATTTATTAAAAGCCATTGCTCAACCTTCCATACAGATAATGCAATCGCAGCCTAATGGGACCCTTTAGATTTGCTCTTTAATCCCACATAATTTGTTGTCCTAGAGCCTAGTTCACGGGATCTCTGATCTCCTAAGATAGGTTACCACCAATGTAAGCCTTTACACGAGTATGAGCCCCATTCCCTTACACGCTGCCAGGATAACCTTCCGTGCCAATCCTTTAGTGAAAGGATCCATCAAGTTCCTTTCAGACTAGATATATTTTACAAAAATAACACCCATCTCTCTGACATGCTTGACCGACTTAAATTGTCACTTTATATGTTTTGAGGACTTCATATTATCCTTCCTACTCTTCGCCTTAATTAGAACGGTTTGGTTATCGCAGTAGATCAATATAGCTAGAATTGGTTTTTCCAGAATCGGTAGGTCAGAAAGGAGTTCTCTAATCTATTCTGCCTCTACAGTTGCTGAATCAAGAGCTACTAATTTAGCCTCTATGGTGGACCGTGTAAGGATAGTCTATTTGAAAGACTTTCACGAAACGGCCCCACCTACTAGAGTGAATACATAGTTACTTGTAGCCTTCATGTCATCCAAGTCACCGATCCAGCTTAGAATCACCGAATCCTCTAAGACCGCCGAATGACCATAATAGTGTATTCCCAAATTAAAGGTCCCTTTTAGGTATCTAAGTACTCTCTCTAGTGCTATCCAATGATCATCTTCTGGATTAGACGTATAATGACTCAATCTGCTCACAGCATAAGAGATGTCTAGTCTCGTTGCACTAGTCAGATACATCAAGGATCCGATAATTTGTGAATACTTCAATTGATCTTTTATGTGTCTAGTGTTTTTATGGAGCTTAGCATTTGGATCATAGGGTGTGACTGTAGGCTTAAAGTCCATGAATTCAAATCTGGTTAGAACCTTATCCACATAATGGGATTGTGATAGTGTAATTTTATTCTTACCCTTTATAAGCTTGATGTTTAAAATAACATTTACTTCACCTAGATCTTTCATATCAAAATTCTGAGAGAGAAAAGATGTTGTTTTATTGATTACATCCATGTTAGTCCCAAAAAGTAATATATCATCTACGTATAGATATAGAATGACACCTTCACTCCTATTGAACCGATAGTAAACATATTTATTGGCTTCATTCACACAAAAGCTGACCAAGGTCAAGTACTATCGAACTTCTCGTGCCACTGCTTGGGAGCTTACTTTAGGCCATAAAAAGATTTAATTAATCGACATACTTTCTTCTCTTGCCCTTCAACCACAAAACCATCAAGCTGTTGCATATAAATCTCCTCATCCAACTCTCCGTTTAGGAAAGCGATCTTCACATCCATTTGATGCACTTGGAGTTTATATGCGGCAACTAGTGCTAAAAGCACTCGTATTGTGGGTAAACGAGCTACAGGAGAATATGTATCAAAATAGTCTTCTCCTTCCTTTTACGTGTAACCTTTAGCCACTAAACGGGCCTTGTATTTTTCAATAGTACCATCAGGTTTACGCTTTCTCTTAAAGATCCATTTGCAACTACTGGCTTACGTCTAGGTGGAAGATCTGTATCTCCCAGGTTCTGTTAGCTATGATGGAATCCATCTCGCTACGGACTGCCTCCTTTCAATAATCCACATCTGAAGATGCGTATACCTCTGAAAGAATTCGTGATTCATCTTCTACGACATAGGTGACATAGTCATCGTCCAGTGACTTTTCGATCCTCTATCTCTTACTCCTCCTTAACTCCAACTCTGGAGCGATTTTGTCCACACTAGGAAGAATAGAGCAATCAACTGGTATAGTATGGTCAATGACTTCAGTTGGTCTCATAAGAAACACATGTTCAAAGAAAGTCGCATCACGAGACTCCATCACTATATTCGTAGTGATGTCACTCACATCAGATTTAACTACTAGAAATCTACAAACCGTGTTATTTATAGCATACCCTAGAAAGACACAATCAATGATTTTTAGGTCAAATTTTCTTTTCTTCGGTAATGGCACATGTACCTTTGCAAGGCATCTCCATGTCCGAAGAAATGACAAGTTAGGTTTCTCTCCTTCCATCCATCATAGGGTGTCTCCTCCTGATTGCGAGGTGGAACCCTATTCAGAATATAGTTAGCTGTGAAAACTACTTCACTTCACCAATAGTCCGGTATACCTAAACTCTGGAGTATGGTATTAACCAAGTCACAAAGAGTTCGGTTCTTTCTTTCGGCTATTCCATTTGATTGGAGTAAGTAAGATGGAGTAAACTTATGTATTATTCCACTTTCTTCACAGAACTAAGAGAATTCATTTGAGACGTATTCACCACTTCGATCCGATCATAACCGTTTGATTTTCTTTTCTAACTGATTTTCAACTTCGGCTTTATAGACATTAAAGTATTCAAGTGCTTCATCTTTCAACTTAAATAAGTAAATGTAGCAATATTTAGTCGCATCATCTATAGGAGTAAGAAAATAGCATTTTCTAACATCTTGTTTTTCAGCATTTTCAAAAATCTTGGTTTAAAAATGAATTTCTGGAATTTTCTAGGATTTAATAAAGCTGTCTTCAAGATTTAGACGCTGCTTTCAAAAATCTTGGTTTAAAAATCTTGGTTTAATAGCATTTTCTGGAATGCCAGTCCAGAGCTGTCTTCAAGATCCACGTAAGGTTTAGACGCAGACCATAATATGAATGATTCTCTACAGTAAAATGCAGTTGTGTGAATACATTTATGCATCATTTCTACAAACCTTAACAAGGCTCACAAATAGTACCAAAGTTCCTAGGCCTGCATTCCTAGAGAAGTACCGAAAATGCCGGTCCAGAGGTGTCTTCAAGATCTACAAAAGGTTTAGCCCAATACCATAATGATAATATGAATGTTCCTCTACAGTCAAATGTGAAAATATTTATGCACCATTACTAAATACCTAACCAAGGCTCACAAAGAGTACCAACACAGGATTTTAGTGAGATGAAAACTCATGCCCCGCCAACATAAGTAGACAAATGTTAAGCTTTATTGTCAGAATTTCAGCTTGTGTACAAGTAAGCTAGAAAGGACGCTGAAGCCTAGTATTACACCCCAGTAGTTGAATGCTACACTTTCACTTTTGTGATCTTGTTCTTCCGTATTTGCATCTTCTCTGCACGGTTCACAGCGCTGCTCACGGCACTGCTGGGGCATCCATCTTGTGATTGTTCTCTCATGAACAATAAAGTGTTCTAAACAATCGGGGGGGCTCAATTCACAGCAGCTGCCACCGCTGCTGCTGATGGTCAGAACAAGCAATGTCTTGGCAACACTGCCAGAAGCCCGGAGAGCACATAGTAGATCGGACCACACCTTCAGACGGCCACACCTACTACCAAACTCTTTGCCTTCTGGAACTACAACCACTGCAAACTCTGAGTGGATGAGAGCTGGGTGATGACGGTAGGCAACAAAATCTGCACCGTACTGCAATCCCGACCGCACCACCCAGTTCTTGGATCTAAGATGTGAGTACGCCTTGTACATCTCGGGAAATGGCTCCAATGTGGAGCTCAAGTGATCCCACAGCTCCCTTCCAGTCATCTGCTTCTTGTTCTCTGACTCAACTGTGAAGCATTTCAAACCATGGGAAAGGTAGAAGACCTCCTCAGGGCCCAGCTGGAACCACTGTCTCTCTGCTCCTGCATTTTCCACAGCCCGGCCAA
The DNA here is from genome assembly GCA_036346265.1 of Melocanna baccifera. NCBI lineage: Eukaryota > Viridiplantae > Streptophyta > Magnoliopsida > Poales > Poaceae > Melocanna > Melocanna baccifera. The sequence goes on from JAYEVJ010000315.1 coordinate 272,496, forward strand.
ATGCGGCACGGTTCAGAAGCACAGCTTGCTCCGGTTTGACTCCAAGAATCGCGTCCCCACCCCGGCCAGATAAAGTTGCCACAAGTTTTGAGCCTCCCAGTGAAGCCTGGAGCTCAGCAATAATGCTTGACATTGGATTAGCTGCTGCTAGAGCTGCAAAGTCCTTGCCGTCTTTGCCCTTCTTCCATCTCGGACCCGACATGTCCATAAGCTGATAACACAACATGAGAGATCAGCTAAAAAAGCAAAAATTCAACAAATTAGTAAGAGCTAACATTGGCACTCGATTTCCGTATCATGTCCATAAGCTGATAACACAACATTAGAGATCAGCTAAAAAAAGCAAAGATTTAACAAATTAGTAAGAGCTAACATTGGCACTCGATTTCAAATCATATTCTCACACATAGAAGTAGGAATGTGTTAAAAAAAACGACATAGGAGGAGATAAAAAACCACACAGGAGAAGACAAAAAAAAACGCGACATCCTCTTATCTGTAAACCCTTTTGTAACCTTGAACTAATAATCAACTTTTTCTATTATTACAAGAGGTTCAACAACCCAATTACACCGTATTTTGTTCACCCAATGAAGCTGTTGAGCTAGAAATAGCCAAATCCCGGGTGTAGTGTGTACAAATTTCGGTAAGCAAAAGGAGGTTAATGACCACGCCCGGGTATATAGTCTAGCACGAGATAGTTGTTTCTGCACACTGTGCATTTTCATGACCCAACGCAACACGTGGGGAGCAAAAAAAGAAGCATAGTAGACTATATATGCAATGGCAATTCACTGATTCAGCACACGCATTCCCCAGTGGGAATAGCTCCCCCCGGGTGATGACCGCAAAAATAAAGCCTTTTTCCCCAAGCGCATGATCTGTTAACCACAAGATTAGAGTTGTAGACCAGCAAGCGATAGCTACGAGGCGAGTAGGCGACGAATCCGTGAGAAGCAGAGGATGAATCAAGAAGCGGACAGGACGAACGATTCCTACGCGCGGGGTGTTGTGCTCCTTGCGGTCGGATCTGCGCCCGCTTGGTCGCTCCCAAGCTTTCGCCCGTGGAGGGAGCCGAGGCCGAAGGTTGGAGGTGGAGGCGCTGGACGGCTGGTGACCTGGTGTCTGGTGAGGTCGGGCGACGAAGCAAACTAGGGCAAGCCACCCGTGCGCCGGGCCGTGTGAGGGTGATGCTGCGGCTTGTGGGCTGCCTGCCACGGGCTGGGCCGCTGGCATCTCGGGCTGAGCTACGAAGATTCGAGCTGGACCACTAACCTTTAAATTTTTTATGTTTATATTAAACTAGTCATGTACCCGTGCGTTACAACAGAAAAACAAATACCATGCAAATAGCATATCTCTAATGATCAAAATCTATTCATTGGCAAACTCAGCAATAATGTGATACTAAAAAATCACGGTGAAGACTGAAGATATGCAAATTCTGGGGATAGAGGAATGAGAGCACATCACAGCCCACATATCGGTGTGATTTTTTAGGAGGGGGTGGGCATGGTTATCAAGTCGTCGACTAGTCGGTGAGCCAGGACCGACTTACGCCGGCGACTCGACTTGCGGCGGCAAGTCGGGCGCCTGGTCAACTAGTCGTCGACTAGTCAACCAGGCGACGGCAAGGTGCCCGACTTGGGGGGGAGGCAGTGAAGCGTATATTACCGAGAGTGAGCCGAGTGCGGGCCAGTGGAAGCTCGAGTGAAGTAGCAGAGCAGTGAAGCGAGCAAGCCACCAGAGCTCCGAGTGGATCCGCCGGCCGCCGCTAGATCCAGACCCGATCCCGCCTGCACTCACCGCCGGCCGCCGCCCGCCGCCAGATCCAGGTAACCTCCTCCCCGGCCTCCCTCCGCTTCCCTCCTCCCCGACCCCATCCTCCCCAGCACCCTCGCCCGACCCCATCTCCCGCCTCCGCCCGACCCTCCACCCCGCCCCCCCGCCGCCCCTCCCGCCCCTCCTCCCGCCCCCCTCCCGGCCTCCGCCCAACCCCATCCTCGCCGACCCCTCCTCGCGACCCTCCGCCCCGACCCCTACTCCCAAGACTTTGAGAGCAGTGGCCCTCCTCCCCGGCCATGTACATATAGTCTGTGTTTGGACTGCATATAAATCCAACTATCAGCACTAGCACTTCAGAGCAGTGGCACTTCAGAGCACTAGCACTGCATATAAGTATTCTTTGGAGTTTGGACTTATATAAGTATTCTTTGGACTCTCTGTTTTGTGCATATGTAGGCATCATGGCGGAGCAATCTTCAACTCCAACTCCAACTTCAGCTCTAAATCCGACAGCGGGCACCGAAGAGTATGATCCAGCTAAAGATCCTAAACGGAAGGCTTAAGTCCAAAGACCCGAGATAGCAATACGGGTTTTAGCCAGACTTGACAAACAAAGATATGGTTCAATGCATACTCTGCGGCAAGCAAATGCATGCCGGAGTACGAAGATTGAAGCAGATATCATTAATACATATAAGCTTTATATAACAGCACAAAGCTCTGAGAGCCACAGTATTGATCTGATCAAACAATTAACAGCCGATCCAAACAACTGCTCCATAAATTTAAAGTTACTCAAACAACATGGCTTAAAACAATAGTTCTCTTTCCAACATTTGCAGCATAAAGCAACATTTTCCATAACATGTCAATTCCTATAGCCTTACTGAAAACATGGGATCAATAAATAAATTTGCCGATATGTGGTGAACTCGTTGGAAACTGCTCTGGTTGCTTTCAAATCTGCCTAATAGTGTGCTCAGCGTGCTGTAAATACTAAAATCTAGAGTACCTAGTTACTTCAAAAACAAAAGTAGTAATCAATAATTCATAGTTACTTCAAAAACAAAAGTAGTAATCAATAATTCATTTCCACTGGAACCACAAAAATAGAAAATCATACCAAACGCCAAACAGATAGCACCGACGCTCGCTATGAACTGTAACATGGGCAATTGGGCATTGCCTGTAAGTGCTGGAGTCATCCAGTTTAAAAATCCAAGACTATATTATTGTTGAGTTTCATGACTATATTATTGTTGCTCTCCTAAGTAAGCTGGCATGATTTGAACAAGCAATCACAGATGGATTTAGTATGAGACAATAAATAATAGGCCCTATTTAGATTGCCTTGTCTCGTGGCTTGGATTGCATCCACCTGCCTATATATAGATCAGTTCTCCCTTAAGTGTCCTTGTTCATTGGAAGAGGGTACTAAAGGCAAAAAAAGAGGAATGAAAGTTGAAAATAGAAAATTAGATTGATCACTTATGCATGACTTCAATGATAATTGGAATGAACTTTAGAACAGAAGATAATATAATAGTTAAAAGGAAGGAATCTGCACAGACAATTTCTATAACAACAACATGATCGAATCCGCTCTTAGTGTTTACGTAATTTCACTTTAAGTACACTATATTGCCATCATGTATCCACAATACATCCTAATTGCAAAGTGTTAGCAGCAAAACAATATACTACCTTAACACAGAACACCTCAAGAATAATATGAGTTCCTTATCAAACCAATCCATAGCAACTGGATGAACCATCAGCAGCAGTATAGAAACTAAAAAGTGTGACTTTTAATACAACATGCAAGCACATACAGTAATTTACCGGTGATGAAAATCTCAAATACATCGAAACATCGGAAGCAATTGTTACCTTAGAGTCACCCCCGGCAGTGGCAGGCGGTAAAGGAGAGAGGAGGAGCCTGGTCGACGGTGAAGCTCTCAACGAAGCGGTGGTTGGCGCGTGAGAAGGAGGCGGTGAAGATTCAGGGGCTCCCACCCGGCCGTCTCCTGCAGCGGAGGAGCGGGGGAGGAGGCGGCGGCGCGGGGTGGGAGGGAGGGGAGGAGGCGCGCGGCGCGGGGTATGGAGGAGGCGGCGGTGCGCGGAGTGCGGGAGAGAAGGAGGCGCGGCGAGGCGGGGGGGAGGAGGCGGGCGAGCGGAGGAGGAGGCGGCGGAGGAGCGGAGGGATGGGGAGGAGGAGGCGCGCGGGTGGAGGAGGAGGCGGCGGCGCGGGGAGGCGGCGGAGAACGTGGGCGAGACGGGGGAGAAGTGGAGGAAGATTCTGTGGGAGGAGGCAGTGCATGGTTTAGAGCGTGAGGACCACATGTCAATCTATTGATCTTTTTTTTTGGTTAAAAGGAGTGAAAAATATTGTATCAATTATCAACTTCTTCTTTTATTTTTATAATAGTAAAAGATAATGGTAAAGATTCGGGCTGAGTTGGGCCTTAGGGCTACAGCCTACGTCTCCTACGGCCCAGATCCGCCCAGCAAAATGCTGCGGTGGCAAAGAAGAAAGCACAGCGAGCGAGCAGAGAAGCACAACACAAACCAACCACCTCGCCGTGCCTCCCCCAGCCAACCACAGCAACACTCGCGGATCGGTGACGTGGCAGCCCGACCCTAAATATCCCGATCCGTGGCACTGGCAGCGTGGGCCCACCTGTCATATTTGCCCAAAAAAAATATCAACGCGGCCGACATTTTCTAAAATCCCGCCCAAGCCCCTGGCGCCGCCACTTTTCCGGCTTGCTCCCTCCGTTTTTCCGTAACCACCAATACCCCCTCCACCACTTGTACGCGGAGGGCGCGCCCCGGCCATAGCTCCGCATGACAACCCCGTCCCACTCAGCTGGCCCCACGTGCCATAGGAGGATAACACAGTAAGAAAAGTTTTCGATCGGTACGAAAATTCAAATTAGGAGTGGGGTGCGGGACCTTGAGATTTGGCGGAATCGCAGCTATGCCCTCGCCTCGGTGGGAGGGCGCTTCTTATCCCCTTCCTTCCCTTCCTCACAGAGCTCGCCTTTGTCTCCTCCTTTCCCCAGAGACGACTCCTCGCCTCGCGCCGCGTCCAGGTGAGCCGCCTCCCCTCCCCAATTCGCCTCGATTCGTCGCCGTTTCGCTCGATTCGACGCGGCTTTCGCTTCCCCTCGCGCGGATCTGACCTGTTCCGTCGGTATTTCCGCAGTAATCAGCCATGAAGGGGGCCAGATCCAAGGGCGCCGCCAAGGCCGAGACCAAGTGAGAATCTCGCCTTTTCCTGCTCTTCTTCTCGCGGCAGATCTGGTTTTGCTCCTCGAGAGGTTCGATTTTGATGCTTTGCGACGTGGTTTCTTTTCGCAGGTTGGCGGTGAAGAGCAAGGGAGCGGAGAAGCCCGCCAAGGGCAGGAAGGGGAAGGCCGGGAAGGACCCCAACAAACCCAAGAGGGCTCCCAGCGCCTTCTTCGTCTTCATGTGAGATCCATGTGTCCTCAGAGTATTTTCCCATGCTTTTTTGGGGATTTTTTTGGGCGTTGGTTTGATCTCGTTTCGGTTAGGGAGGAGTTCCGCAAGGAGTTCAAGGAGAAGAACCCCAAGAATAAGTCTGTTGCTGCTGTAAGTTCCTTAAAAAATCACTCCTTTATTAAAAATTACTATTAGTCTAGTCATGTGGTCGATCTGTCTTGATGGTATCATGATTTCTGGATTTGTTTGTGCTGAGACTTTCTAGGTGGGAAAAGCAGCCGGTGACAGGTGGAAATCCTTGAGCGACGCGGTAAGCTTTCTTGAGACAGCGTCTAGTTGTTTCTAGCTTTGCCTAGGCCTGTGCCGATTTGTTAATACATATGTACATGCATGGCTGTGGATTGTAGGACAAGGCTCCCTACGTAGCCAAGGCCAATAAGCTCAAGGCAGAGTACAACAAGGCCATTGCTGCCTACAACAAGGGCGAGGTAGTAATAGAGACCCAACAGTTCACCTTGTCTGCTGTTCCTGTGTCTGTCCAATTTTACGGTACTAAGCATGCGCTGATTTGTTTAGAGCACTGCCAAGAAGGCTCCTTCCAAGGAGGAAGAGGAGGAAGACGAAGAGGAATCTGACAAGTCCAAGTCCGAGGTGAATGATGAGGATGATGATGACGCTAGCGAAGAGGTATACACCTGTGTTCGCAACCCTTAAAGTTGCACATAGCTTTACACTTGAATGGGATCATTTGATAAGTTGTTAGATGAACTCTCATTGGTAGATTAAGTTTAGTTGTTAATGAATTGAAACCTAAGTTTACACCAAACACTTACTTAGTGTTATCCTGTGGAGTCTAAACAAAAAGTTGCTGGCATTGCAGGATGAAGATGATGACGAGTGAGCTTGCTCAGGATGCTCCAATGGAACAACATGGGAGTGACGATGCAAGGGCCGATGGCGGTGGGCGTTATAAGGAGCCCCTATCCCAATCTACTAGAATTATTCAGTTCCGCTTCACATTGTGATGTTTTACTTTTCTCGTCCTATAACGGATAGCGCTCCTTGTTGGCGCCACCGGTGGGTGTTGCGGTGCAGCATGTGTTGTCTCCACCGTCAATGCCCGCTTGTACCTAGATTACTCTTTCCATTGTCATCTGCTAACATTGTGATAATATCAGTTTGGGTATGTTAGATTCAGTTATTGCTCTGCATCTCTAGTATGCTTAGGTATTGGCTTGCTTACTATTAGGCTTGCTTGATTCTGTGATAACTATACAGTGTCATCAGGCTGTCTGTCCTCATTTCTTGATTTTGATTAATGCTGTTAGCATCGGATTGCAAGGTTGATTATATTGCTGATTTGCCTTGCGCATGATGCCATGGCTGTCTGCCAGATTTGTTTTTCTTTATGTTGCTGTTGCCTGTGCATGCTTATATGTGCTGTTATTGGGAGTAGCAGCATTCGAAAATTCATGGTCCCTTCATGTGTCAAATTGCTGTTTATGTACTGAAGATATCACATGTACTATTTAGCTACTGCATATTTGAATCTTTCAAGCGAGGGATGGATTTGGTTAATGGTTAGGGGGATTGTGATGGAAATACATGTGTACATCTTGTTCATTTCTTTTGGAAATACAATGGTTATCGTCGTTGGCTGTCTAGGTTTAGCTTAGCTTCCCTCTGTTTTTTCTGCTGGTTGCCAATATTAATATTATGTAATGCAATAATGCATGGTGTTGCTGTGTGGTGTTCATCTACGCTTGTCCTATATATGTTCTTTATCTATTTTTTTTTTCTTGTGAATCGCAAGCACGCATACGAGTAGGCATATGTTCCTGTTATGGGTGGTTTTATTTTGACTTAATCTGGAATAGCTGACGGTATGCTCTTTGGATCTGAAAGCAACAACAAATTAGTCTTTTCAAGCGTTGATGTGCTTTGTGTAGACGTCTTGCGTTGATCTGAAACGTCGAGGGAAGCGTTCTACGTGACTTGGATATAAGCCTTTTCAAGTCTAGAAACAACAGGTTGTTTGTTTTGCTTAATCATCCTGGCTTGAAGACGATTATCAGGCTTGATGTGCTTTTGTGTAGACATCTTTACACAGGAAGATGACGATGGTTAGTAATTATTATTTATTAAATTAATAAGTTATAGCTAAAAATTATAAATTATAGTTTAAAAGAACATCTTTTTGGCTTTTAGTGATTTTTCTTAGCAATCATGATTTATTATATTAATAAGCTGTAATCAAAAGCTATAAACTGTAGCTTAAAAGAGTGTGGTCCTGCTCTAAATAGATTTAATTTCTAGTTTATTTAGATGTTTAGTCTAAATAGATCTAGTTTCTAGTTTATTTAGATGTTTAGTTTATTTAAGTTTGAAATCACTTAAAATGTATTGATTTCTAATTACATCTTATTTTACTTTTTAGAGTTTTTTGTTTTTTTATTACTTTACATTATTTATAATGATTAATAGTTTTTTCTATTTTTAGAAAAAGTTAATAGTTATTGTAGTGTTATTTTAAATATAAGTTAAAAATTATAATTAAAAATTAAGCTATAAATCAGTTGGTGCAACACCTATAGTGCAGTTAAGCGGTATAGTCTCTGGGATAGAAGAGGTTTTCAAGTTTTGCGAGTAGGGCTCTCCTCTGCAAGTGAAATTTATTACTGCAGCAGGCAGCGACTCGGTCCGGTCGATGTGGTCAGGAGCCGTTGGGGGGACGCGAGAAATACATTTGAGAAGGATGATTCATGATTGTGTTGGGACAGTGATGTGATGAGCGCGTCAGCCATTCATGAGTGCATCTATCTAGGTACTATTTATTTTAGCTTAAGTTTCTGATTTATTATTTTATTATTTTTAAATTTTGTCTTTTTATTTTTAGATTATTTTTAAACTTTTTTGTCTGTTCTTTCTTCAATTCATTTGTATTATATGTAATAGAGGTAATTTGTTTTTTAATTTTTAAATTTTTTAAATATAATTATATCAAATAAGTTATCATCTACTATAATATAAAATAAATTAATTATAATATAAATTTAGTTATAAACTATTATTTTTTAGCCACTAAACGGGCTCTAGTACACACTCTCCTTCTCTGTCCTGAGACTCCTGACATGTAAATGACTGGCCCAACCGCTGCAGCGCACACGTACATTCAGATTTTCTTTCACGCAGGATACATGCACGCACGCACGCATGCTTAATTCATATGTTTTACGACAGCTCCGGCAATTCAAAACTCAAACCGAAGTTCTTTGCTTCTGTCAAATGCTATTCCTACATCCTTCCTTTTTTTTTTGCACTTGTTTTGCTCACTGGGATTGCTAATTAATTAGCTTCTCTTTTTGTAACACCTTGGTATAACCTCAGAGCTCAAAGTGTCACCACTACTCTATAACACTATTATTGACATCTACTTACTAAATTTTGGTAGCATCTTCTCTGGTTATATCCCAACAAAACGGTAAGCAACATACAGTTAACAATAAGCGTTAAAATAATAGTGCTATAGACAAGAATAGATATGACTTGATAACCAGAGTAACAATAAATAATTCATAAACACATGCTTGAGAACGCTAAGGACTCCACGTCCGAGAACACTTAAACTAGCAAATATAACATTACTGAGGAAATGTATATTACCGTAAAAACTTTCTAACGTTCACCATTAGTTACAGGGGTTTCATTGACAAGTTCTAGATTGATAAGCTACTTACTACGGCAATAGTAAGAAAGATAAAGGTGATGGTCTAGGTTATTGTTATTGTTAGATGTGATGCAGAAGTGTTACTCCCAAGTCCCATCTCCGATGCATGACGTCTCATTGGTCATCTAAAAATAATAACAAAGTAAATGTAAGTCTATAACACAACAAATACATAATAAAACGATAAGTACTACTATAAGCATAAGCATTAACCTAACCATGTCATTTCTCACATGTTTCAATATAATCATAATCATAAACATAACTATACTATTCTCCATATGTCCCAACATAATCATATCATCATTCTTATTTCTCATCACCATCTCTTTTCATTAGTGCAATGCAAAACTACTCTATATGCTCATTTGCTTATCACATTGCATAAACCGGTATAGCCGAATGAATACTCGTTGATGCTCACCCATCATAAGCCTGTCTTCGTCGGCACGGGGGTCTCTCTACTCCTATAGAGGCCTATTAAAGTAGGTCTTACTTATCCACCTTGGTGGATCTTTCTTTCCCATCATACAAAAGTGCACATGATACAAATACATATGTTCTATTGTCATAAACATATTCTATCATTGTCATGATTAGCAGGTAATTGTTGTTATTTACCATATTCGATCATTATTAGTATGTAATTCATTGCAATAAGCATAAATCGTAAGGTAAATTCTTCGTATAATGTAAACATCCACTACTACAAAAAAGGATTATCACAGACGGTTCAGAACTGTTATGATAGACGGTTTTCTGAACCGTCTGAATTTATGGGTCAATGATAATAGGAGAACTGTCTATGATAAATACAACACAGATAATTTGTAACTAGAACCGCCTGTCATACTCACACATCACAGATGGTTCAAACCAAAAACCATCTATGACGGGTAACTATCACAGATGGCTCGAACTAAAAATCATCTATGATACTCACACATCACAGACGGTTTCAGCTACCAACCATCTATGATGTGTGAGTATGTCGAGACCTGAATATGCAAATCCGTACTCTCTGTGTATTCTGCACTAGTCCCAGGATCATGCTAGTGCACACAGTCAAACATAGATGTCATCACAACCATATACACGATAAAATAAAGGAAAAACTCAAATATCAATAAATCTCAAAAGGTACGACCTTATGGTCAAGCTTACAATAGATTAGCCCGAAGGGCTTAACAAAATTAGCAGCGGAAATCCAAAACAAAGCGTAGTGGCTAATCGACAAGCCTACAGGCTATCGAGTGGAGAACGAAGCCTAATCCGCAAAGTTGTCGAAGTACTCTCCTTCTGGAACCTCCTGCTGGTGATACTCCTCTTCCTCAACTGAGCAACATTGGGCATAAAGCCGTGAGTACATTGGTACTCAGCAAGTCGTTTGTAACAAATGAATGCAATATAGTATGCAAGGCTTACCAAAGGAAGGCTGAAAGGTTAATTTGCATAAATGACAGTTGAAGGTAAATACAGTAAATAGATTGAAAGCGAACTTTAAGTAAAGCAATAACAAATAATAAATAATCAAAAGAATCGACAAAACCACTTGCAGACCTCCCATCCACAAGCTAAACCAACCGCTTATGGACTTCCCATCCATAAGCTAAACCAACAGTGAATTAACCATTCACTGTCCAACTACAAGTTTTCAGAAATAACTACCCCTCGTGTGAAATCATCGAGCATTGTCCATGACCGAGGACGCGGCTATTCGAATAGTTTTACACTCTGCAGAGGTTGCACAACTGTACCCACACGATGTGATTAGCCTCGCGCTAAGGAAATCACAATAAGACCTTTACAAAGTTCAATTCCAACTCAATCCGCCCGCTAGGGTTTCGCATCACACCCCCCTTGCGCCACATGGAAATCAGCAACCATGTTCATCTCAATGGCAAGATTAAAGTTGAAACATCCCAAATTAATCAGCCAGGTCCGTCACATACCAGACATGTGGTTTGCACGGTAAAGCTCAGATCAATAGCGCATAAAGTTAAGTTCTTAATTCTACCCGGGCGAGACTACCTCATCCCTCGAAGGGCTCCAACACTTCCCCCTTTACTGCACGATCACTCGCCCGAGTGCAAAACCAGGTTTGTATAACCACCACCAATGACACACCAACGTCATGGCACAAATTTTAATAAACGTGGCACCAACCACAGTTCTATATCTCATTAGGTCAAATTGTTAATTCATATGTGATGACAAACCCAATCGGAACTATAAGCAAAGTTAAGCAGTCTATCGTACCAACCCATGTGACAAATATCATAACATCACTAGTATATTTCCCAACCTATGGTGACAAGGGTATCATGGTGTTCAAAGTTATCAAGGAGGGATGAATTTAATCGGACAATAACTACCAATACAAAGGTTTATAAAAATAGCGATGCAATGTAATTAAAAACAAAATAATTAAATAATAGATTACAAACTGGGTTCAACATGATCAAAGGACACAACTTGCCTTGGTTATGCTCAGCGAGGTACTCCTGGTCTTCGGGCGTAGATCCTGCTCCTTCGGAATCTGAATCTAACGAGAGGGAAAACGGCCGAAACAAAGAAAACACATAAAATAATAAGCAAATAAACTCCATAAATCATGAAACCAGAACCAAAAGCTAGAGCTCAATTTTAGATGAATTTAGAAAAAAGAACGGGGTCAATCGGAGCTAGGACGGAGGAGAACGAGCTCTCGGAAAATAAATCCTAAATTTAATCGGAAAAATTGGAAAAGGGCACTGTGCTGTGAACCCGGTCCACGGAAAAGCCAGTCCATGGTGGACCCGGCGCACGGAACAGTACGCGTGGGGGCGGAGCGGTGATGGCGTGGCAAGCGCTGGTGCTGCCACGTGTCAGCTGACGTGGCGACACGTGGCACCCGGGGGAGCGGGCTGGGCTGACGTGGCGATGACGTGGCATGCCACGTCGGCTAGGGCGGACGTGGCCTAGGGCTGACGCGTCACGGGCTCGGGCGCGGGCGGCGGCGACGGGGATTCGACGGTCGCGGAGGCGACGCGCGGCGCGATCTGGGCCCTTGGTCCAGATCTGGATGGACGGTGCCGATGGAGCGGTGTGGGAGCGGGATAGTGGCGATGGGCGACGTGTGGCTCGGGCACGCCGCGCTGGCGTTGTGCGTCGCGAGGCGGGCGCGGAGCGGTGGCGGCGACGTGTCGGCGCGCGCCGCGCTGGCGCCGCGTCGCGCGCGCGGGCGCGGCGCGCGCGCGGTCCGGCGCGAGGACCGAGGGGCGGAGCGGGGGTGACGGAGGAGGCGACGCGAGGCGCACGCGCCGCAGGCGAAGGGAGATGGCGGAGGGTGCACCGGCGGGGAAGCGAGGGTCTCCGGCGACCCGGGAACGGCGGCGCCAGCACGAGGGAGCGGAGGCGAGGGTTCGGCAGCGGCGACGAGCGGGCACGCGAACCGAGGTGGCCGCGTGGGTTTTATCACGCGAACCGAGGCAATCCCGATCGGATACGGTGACGGGCGCAACGTGGATGCGGTTTGGACAGCTGAGATGCGAGCGTGGGCGATCCAACGGACGCGGATGCGCGCGGATTAGGGTTACGGTTCGCGGCGCGCGGGCGCGGGGATGGCACGGATGCGCGACGCGTGTCACGGGCGGGAATCGGGCGGCGGAGGAGCAGGGGCGGCAGGCGAAGCGCGGAAGCGTCAGATCGTGCCGCCGCGTGGCGGCGCGATGCGCGACGCGCGGCGCGCGGATCGAGCACGAGGAGTGAGGTGGGCGGGAGAAGGTACGACGGCGGCGCGGGGAGCAGGGGATGGCTGACGCGTGGAGAGGAGGCGGATCGGGCGGCGGGGAAGAATTTTGTTTTCTTTTTCTTTTCCAGAAATTCAAATAAACTTTCAAGAGCTCTAGAAAATAACAAATAAATCCCAAAAATTCACCAAAAATACCAGAAAATTCCTTATGACACAAAGAACCCAAATAAAATATTTTTAGCTAATGTTGAAGTTTAATTTAATCACATTAAATCTTTTAAATTTTTGAAAATTCAAATTAAGCTTGATTAAAATTCAGAAAAATTCCAAAAATTGATTTTTAAATTCAGGGTTTTAAAAAGCTCTGAAAATCAGGTTGTTACAAACATTACCCCCTTAAACGGGATCTCGACCTCGAGATCCAGGCTAACTGGGAGAGATGGGTTTACCGGGTGCGACGATGGAGCTGACGTGATTCAGGCTTCCTCTTCCAACGCTCTGAGATTGCTGGCTGCCACGGCTTGCTCCTGGGGGAAGGGTCTTGGCAGGCGTACTCTCCAGATGGAATGGAATTGGTGTGATTACTTGACGCTTCTGAGGGCAATTGCGAGCGAAGTGTCCTGGCTCTTTGCAGTTGAAACAACCGGATGAACCTGCAGGATTTGCGCTCTTCTGAGATTGATTGCTGACGTTGATAGGGCGTGGCCCCAAATTGTCATGACGGGTCACTGGAGCTGGTGTCTTGAAAACTGGCAGCTGCTGCTGCTGAGGCACTCATGCAGGCTGATAGGTGTTGAATCTTATCCTTTGAGACTGCTGTAGGTGAACTCCTTGCTGACTCATCTTTCTTTTGTGAAATTCTTCCAACTCGCGGTGGGAATCCTCAATCAATATGGCCTTATCTACCAACTGCTGAAAATTGGCATAGTCGTTGCCCACGACCTGCACTGTCAATCCTGGGTTCATACCCTTCTTGAACCTCTTCTGGCGAGCTGAATCTGAGGCTACATCTTCTGGTGCGTAGCGAGTTAGCTGAGTGAATCTATTGAGGTATTCACTCACTGACATGTTCCCTTGCTGCAACTCACAAAATTCATCCTTCTTCATCTCGACAACTCCATCCAAGACGTGGGCGTTATGGAAGGTTTTGGCGAACTCTGCCCATGTGATGCTGTTCTGGTCCTCATGGGCGGCACAGTAGTTCTCCCACCACTCTGCTGCTGCTCCCTCAAGCTGGTGTGCTGCATACAACACTTTCTCCCTGTCTGGACATTGGGCCAATTTCAGCTTCTTTTCAATCGATCTGACCCAATCATCAGCCTCCATAGGCTCTGAAGAACTAGAGTAGGTAGGCAGTCTCGTCCTCATGAACTCTGCATAGCTGTACTGCTGACGAGGCGCTGGTGGTGGTACTGGCTCCTGGTGCTATCGCTGCATCATAGCCTGCATATTTTGCATCATCGTCTGCATCATCTGAGTCTGGGCCACCAAAAACTGATTGAGTGCGGGGTCCAAGCTCGGTGGAACTGGCTACACGATACTGCTCTCTGGATCCTGGTTTGTCTGGTTGCGTCTTGTTGTGGTCTTGTTATCAACCATCTTGCTGTTGCTCTGAAAAGGAAAATAACTGCTGACTGCTTTTGCCGGGTTTAAAGATGAGAGGGAAAAGCATAGAGAAGAGGTAAATTCGTTTAAAGGGATTTTTCTAATGGTAACCGAGACTAAACAAACACTTAGCCGAAAAGGCTAACAACAAAATCATGGAAAATAACTCCAATAAAAAGTTGACATGAATGCAATATAATGCTTTTAAGGGCAATATTTGCAGCTCACATCACACACAACGGCAAGAAAAAGCAAAACGGTCTACACGATACTAAAACTAGAACAGGGCTTTAATCTGATGGCTCCTAATCTTCACGATAGTCTTCAATCTTGTCTTGCAACAACTCAGGGTGCTTTCTTGATCCAACCTTGACGGCAAAACTCGAAGAATTCCAGGCCAACCTTCTCTTCGATTTTGGGACACTCGAGACATCTATGGATATTGTAGAGATAAGAAGTCAAATTAAATTTTGAAAATAAATTTGTAGAGAAGGTAAGGATTAAGAATCCTAAGAATAAGGTAAGAATAGAGAATCACTAGACTTTCATTTTGTTGATCTGATTTTTGAAAATAGATTTTGAAATTGGGCTAAAACGACAATTCTAACTAAGGCTTCGTCCTACAACCGATATAGCTCTGATACCATCTCTGTCGAGACCCGAATATGCAAATCTGGACTCCCTATGTATTCTGCACTAGTCCTAGGATCATGCTAGTGCACACAGTCAAACATAGATATCATCACAACCATATACACGATAAAATAAAGGAAAAGCTCAAATTTCAATAAATATCAAAATGTACGACCTTATAGTCAAGCTTACAATAGACTGGCCCGAAGGCTTAACAAGAGTAACAACGAAAATCCAAAAATAAAGCGTAGTGGCCAATCGACAAGCCCACGGGCTATCGAGTGGAGAACGAAGTCTAATCCGCGAAGTCGTCGAAGTACTCTCCGTCTGGAACCTCCTGTTGGTGATACTCCTCTTCCTCAACTAAGCAACATTGGGCATAAAGCCGTGAGTACATTGGTACTCAGCAAGTCGTTTGTAACAAATGAATGCAATATAGTATGCAAGGCTTACCAAAGGATGGCTGAAAGGTTAATTTGCATAAAACGACATTTAAAAGTAAATACAGTAAATAGATCGAAAGCGAACTTTAAATAAAACAATAATAAATAATAACCAAACGAATTGTAATAAACCACTTATGGACCTCCCATCCATAAGCTAAGCCAACCACTTATAGACCTCCCATCCATAGGCTAAACCAACAGTGAATTAACCATTCCCTGTCTAACCACAATCCACAAGATTTCAGAAATAACTACCCCTCGTATGAGATCACCGAGCATTGTCTATGACCAAGGAAGCGACTATTCGAATAGTTTTACACTCTGCAGAGTTTGCACAACTGTACCCACACGATGTGATAATCTTCACGTTAAAGATAATCACAACAAGGCCTTTACAAAGTTCAATTCCAACTCAATCCGCCCGCTAGGATTTTGCATCACAACCCCCCTTGTGCCACATGGAAATCAGCAACCATGTTCATCTCAATGGCAAGATTAAAGTTGAAATATCCCAAATTAGTCAGCCAGGTCTGTCCCATACCAGACATGTGGTTTGCACGGTAAGACTCAGATGAATGGCGCACAAAGTTAAGTCCTTAAGTATACCCGGGTGAGACTACCTCAACCCTCGAAGTGCTCCAACACTTCCCCCTTTACTGCACGATCACTCGCCCGAGTGAAAACCAATTTGTATAACCACCGCCGATGACGCACCAACTTTTAATACTGCGGTACCAACCACGATCTGCTGTGGCTCCAACCACGGTTCAATATCTCATTAAGTCAAATTAATTATTCACGTGTGATGATAAACCCAATCGTAATTATAAGCAAAGATAAGCATTCTATCGTACCAACCCATATGACAAATGACCTAGTATCACTAGTATGTTTCCTAACCTATGGTGACAATGGTATCATGGCATTCCAAATTATCAAGGAGGAATGAATTCAATTGGGACGATAACTACCAATACAAGGATTTGAAATAAAATAATTAAATAATAGATTACAAATTGAGTTCAACATGATCAACGTACACGACTTACCTTGGTTATGCTCAGCGAGGTACTCTTGGTCTTCGGGCGTAGATCCTGCTCCTCCGGAATCCGAATATAACGAGAGAGAAAACGACTGAAACAAGAAAAATACATAAAATGATAAGCAAATGAACTCCAAAAATCATGAAACTAGAACCAAACGCTAGAGCTCGATTTTAGATGAATTTAGAAAAAAGAACGAGGTCAATCGGAGCTAGGACGGAGGAGAACGGGCTCTCGAAAAAAAATCCTAAAGGAAAAGGCTCGGCGTGTGCGCGGGCGCGCTGGGTGCGGGGTCCAGCGACCGGGCGATGACGTGGGCGACGGTCGAGGCGACGCGGCGAAGAGGCTCACCGGCGGGGTCTTGGCGACGGTGATGGCTCCGGCGGCTGCGGGTGGGGACGGGGACTCCGGCGACGGCACGTACTCCGGCGACGGCGTGGCGCGAAGCGAGGACGGAGGCAAGGGCGGCGGCGACGGGCGAGGCACGCGAACCGAGGTGGCCGCGCGGGTTTTATCACGCGAACCGAGGCGTCCAAATCGGTTACAGCGCGGGGCACGACTCGAGGTCGGTTTGAACGGCTCGGATCGACGGGAGGAAGATCGGACGGTGGGCACGCGCGGGAGCTGGTTAGGGTTAGGGTTAGAGTTACGCGCGCGGGCACGGGCGCGGATGGACGCCGCGTGGCAAGGCGGGGGATCCGGCGACGCGGAGCGGGTGAGGGCACGCGCGGTTGCAGGCCGGGCTGGTGCCGCCGCGTGGCGATGGGGGCGACGCGAGTGGGCGCTGGGCCGAGCGGATGCCGACGCGTGGGCGCGGGGCGATCGGGCGGCTCCGAGCGGGTGAGGACGGGAAAGGGTACGGCGGCGACGGGGAGTGGCCAGATGGCTTACGCGTGACGGGGAAGAGGATCGGACGGCTGAGGAGATTCCCCCCTTTTCTTTTTAATCCAAAAATTCAAATAAACTTCAAAAAGCTCTAGAAAATAGCAAATAAATCCTAAAAATTCACCAAAAATACCAGAAATTTCCTTGAGACACAAGGAACTCAAATAAAATATTGTCAAAAAATATTAAAATTTAATTTAATCATATTAAATCCTTTTAAAATTTGAAAAATTCAAATTAAACTTTATTAATTCCAAAAAAATTTCAAAAATTAATTTTTAAATTCAAGGTTTTAAAAAGCTCTGAAAATCAGGACATTACATCGGCTAGCCGAGCCTTTCGGGTGCCACATTAGCATCAAATGTTAGCTGCTACATGTCATGCCACGTCAGCCCTAGATGCCACCTGTCAGCCACATGTCATGCCACGTCACTGCCACCTCAACCCTAAATCGCCACGTCAGCAAGCCCAGTAGCCATGCACTATTTCATGAGCTGAGTTCACCATAGACTAGCCTTTCGTAAGTAAGTCCATAGCATAGTAAATTTTTGATTTTTCAGTATTTTGTTTTGATTAAATTTTTAAGAGCTCATTCTCCTTCGTCTTAGCTCCGATTGACCCCGTTCTTTTTTCTAAATTCATCTAAAATTAAGATCTATCCTTTTATTCTAGTTTTGAAAATTTTGGAGTTTATTTGAATCTTATTTAAATTTATTTTGTGCCTCGTTCGCTTTCTCACTCGTTATATCGTGTCTTCGAAGGAGCGAGCACCACCAAAAGATCAAGAATTCATAACTGAGTAAGACCAAGGTAAGTTATGTTCTTTGATCATGTTGAAGCTAGTTTTAAATCTATTTATTTATTATTTTATTTTAAATTATCATACATTGCTATTTTATTACAAACCCTCGTATTTCGGTAGTTATTGTCCTAATTGATTAGTCCCTCATTTGATAATTTTGAATATCATGTTACCATTGTAACATTAGGATGGGATCTTATTTAGTAATATAATACTAGTTGTCACATGGGTTTTACAATTAATTTGTTTAGATATACTTATAGTCACGATGAGTTCATCATCACGTATGATCAATTAATTAATTTGACTTAATAACATATGGAATTGTGGTTGTATCCACAGTTATAAAATTATTATGCCATGGTACTAGTGTGCCATTGGTGGTTTGATATATAAAATTAGTTTTCACTTGGACGAGTGATCATGCAGTAAAAAAGGAAGTGTAAATTCACTTCGAGGGGTGTGAAAATCTCACCTAGGTAATGTCTAAGTACTTAACTTTGTGTATCATTGATCTGAGACCTTCCGTGCAACCATATATTTTATATGGGATAGATCGACTGATTAATTTGTGATATTTCAATTTCGATTTTCACCATTGTGATGAACATGGATATCGATTTCTATGAGGCACAAGGAGGGTGTGATACAAAACCCTAGAGGGCAAAATTGAGTTGAGATTTAGCATTGTAAAGGCCTTGTTGTGATTTTCTTTAATGTGAGGATGATCGATCATGTGAGTAAAGTTGTGCAACCTCGTAGAGTGTAAAACCATTCAAATAGCCATGCCTTTAGTTATGGATAATACTCGGTGATTTGACATGAAAGGTAGATGTTTCATAAAACTCGGTTGGGATAATTTTGAAAAGTGAATAGTTAGTTCATTGATGGTTAAACTCGTGAATAATTAGTTCATGAGTGGTTCAATATGGTTTATTCAATTTCTTTAGTTATTTATTTATTATCATTTCCATTAAAGTTCACTTCTAATCTATTTATTGTATTTCTTTAAATTATTGCTTTCTACAAAATAACATTTCAGTCATCGGTTGGTAAGCCTTGCATACTATATTGTATTTTTGTTACAACGACTTCGAAAGTGCAGATGTACTCACGGCTGTGCTCACTTGTTGCTCAATTGAAGACTTGGGACCATATCACAGGAGATACCGTAAAGAGGATATTTCGATGACTTCACGGATTAGGACTTCGCTTCCCAATCGATTGTTTGTGGGTATGTCAAATGGTTACTATGCTTAATTTTATTTTTTGCTACTAGTTTTTTAAATCTTTTAGGCTATTAATTGTAAGTTTGGCCATACGGTTCTACTCTAATAATTAATAATATTTGAACATTTCTGATGCGGATACGCACGTGTCTTATACTTTTCAGTTAAATATATTATTCAACTGGAAAGAGTTATTGAGCCGCATCAAAAATTGCCAGGTGAACTCATTCCAAACTAAATATGATGTTGTTATTCATAAGAATAAAATATTACCGCATGTCATTAGTGAACTACAAAAGAAGACATACTTCAAAAGAGGATTGAATTCTAAGATTGCCGCTACACTTGAACATAAATATTTTGGTAGTGTGCAAGATCTTGTGAATTGTGCTATTCAAGAGGAGAAGAGACTTATGGAGAGACGTACACCACAGTTTTCTCCCAGTCCATACTTCAATTTTGCTGCCTCTACTAGTGTGACACATGAGAAGATGACCGAGCATGGGACTTTCTCTTCGGTCAAGGAGATATATAGTATTCTAAAACTACATATAGCTCCTAAGAAACACCACAACCCATGTGAGGATGAGAGCCACATAGCCAAATTGAGTGAGAGTGATAAAAAGAGTGAGCTGTGTGATTCCACCATATGTGAGGTTGAGAGCATCCAAATTGAGAGTGTGAGAGAAACACCAAAAGAAAAGAGAGAAGTAGAAGATAGACAAAGTGAGGATGCATCTGAAACTAACACATTAATATCTACGTCTAGTGTTGTTTCTCGCATTGTGCGAGTTGACATTAAAGATGAAGAATTGAACATTCAACAACCGGCACCTTTGAAGCCAAATAAGGAGATAACCACGGGAAAGGATAAAATGTTTGCTGCCCCGAGGGTACATCGTAACAATTTTAAACCCCCAGCACCTACATCATCTGAGAAGGACAATAAAGGTAACAATAATGGTGCTGAATTTAGTTATGTAAAGGTGAGTAATTTTGAGAGCTCATATGATCAACTGAAAACTCCATGTTCTGAAATTTCTTTCCTCAATTTACATAATGTGGAATTGATTACTCATAAGGAAGTTCTTACTAGAATATCTCCTAATGATTCTTTGTACTATATCATGTTTGATGATCCTAGAGAGCTATCTAGTGTGATTGATAATGTTGCTGAAATTTCATGTTCCAAATCACTAGTTAGTACCTATGCCTACACATATAAGTTTAATTTGATTGGAGATTATGGTGTAGATGACAAATTTTATGTTCACAGAATTTGTATTATATGTGATAATCTTGCTAATTTAAAATTACATATTATAGATAAACAATCTTTTATGTCATGTCATGATCGCGATGAGATAAGTGTCAACAATAGAGCTTGCTGTTTTAAAAGATTTTCTAAGCCTATTTGTTTACTCTTTGATAAACAATTATGTACAAGTAATCAGAGTAGTGCAGTTGAAGCATGGAAGGTACTAAAGATTTTATCTCCTATATCTGAACAACTAAATCTGATTTTACCCGTTAATGATCCGTCCATATCCTTAGAAAAGTCGAGGACGACTTTCTTTTATGGGAGGGAGAATGATGTGAAAAATAATATTGCAGTGCATACATCTTTTAGTCGCTGCTATATTCATCGGTTTGTGCGAAGTAGTGAGAATGCCACAACAATTGACTCTTACATATATCATGCGTATGTATTGTTCTTTTTGTTTATTACACCTTCAGATGTTCATGATGTGCTAAGCAGAAGAAATGTTGATGACAAATATATATACCATGCATACACGTTGTATTCTTTGTTTAGTACAATTTCAGGTTATCAAAAGCCGAGGACGGCTTTTCTTGAAGAAGGGGAGGATGATGCGGATACGCACGTGTCTTGTACTTTTCAGTTAAATATATTATTCAACTGGAAAGAGTTATTGAGCCGCATCAAAAATTACCAGGTGAACTCATTCCAAACTAAATATAATGTTGTTATTCATAAGAATAAAATACTACCGTATGTCATTAAATGGTGCATTCTTAGGTTTGTCGATGGCAAAGTAATGGAGACGCAAAAGGAAGAGGATGACCACATTAGGTGTCAAAGACATGAAGGAAGAAAGCCCATTCAGTGGGAGAGCAAAAGGGAGAAGCCCAAGGACATAAACTACAAGTTTTGGATAAGATTTTCAAGCCCAATTCGTACCTCCCACAAGGCCAATTGGATTCAAACTCGGATTCAAACTCGGATTCAACTCAGAATTCAATTCGGATTCGGTTCGGGACAGCCTGACAGACACTTATTAAAAAGGTCATAACTTTCACAAACGGAGTCCGATTTGGGTGTTCTTGTACTCCTTGGAAAGATATTTGCAAGGGCTACGCAATGGATCTGGTCCCACCATAAAATTCATCACAGATCAAAAGTTATGGCCGAAACAATATAACGGCTGTAAAATCTAGTTTCCTTTTTGTGAGAGTTCGTATCTAAAACCATATAGGGTTGAGTTGTACTAGGTTTGTGGACTCTATGGACGTCCCAAGGTCCTATATAAGCCATGTATTGGCAGCCTAAGGGCTCAGACCACCTTTGAGAATAATCAATCTACTAAACTTTGTTCGAGTTTATCATTGCTGCCGAAATTCCGTGAGGGAATTAGGAGTGTTCTTCAATCAAGATCGTTCAGCCTTTCCGCTGGGAATTGGGTGCACGATAGATCTTCGCTTGGTGGTCGGCGAAATCGACGCGAGTGTGTTTTGGCGGATTAAAGAGTGTTCGTCCCTTGCATTGGCATTGGAGGATAGCTACGATTCATCAAGACTCCCGTGAGTATCCATCCTACGTCGAGAAGATCGGGCGACCCCGTATCAATTTCCCTAATTAATCATGCATATGGTCGATGTTTCATCTATACTTACACTATGTGCACTAGCATGATCCGGACTAGTGCGGTATACAGAGAGTTTAGATTTATATATTTGGATCTTGGCATCTACCGTCTATTGCTATACTATACACTTTCCTTTTAACCACACAAAGTGGAGCGATGTGTAGACGGCACCAAACCTGTAGCGACCTCATCTACAATAAATATCTAAAATCAACATGTGCCACAATAATGCAAAACATCAAACGAAACAACACTGCACCTACGCACTTCTAACCTAAATAATCCTCCTTTACCAGATAGTCTCCTCCGCTATCCCGATGATCAAAATACCGTAATTTATGGCTTACAGTCCCTAACATAGGAAACCATATATTTTCTGAAAACTACACAAAATTTGCCACACTTTCCTAGTCGGCCAAAAATCATGATTAATCCATTATGCCTTCGTTTTTAACTATGAAGACCATTCTATTGTATTACTGGACAACTGTCTTAACAATTCTGTATCATTTTATCTATTGAACCAAACATGATAAATCATAGCACTC
>JAYEVJ010000313.1:0-2500 GCA_036346265.1 Melocanna baccifera
TCATATATGTTCTGATTGACCATATATGACTACTTGTATTGTTTACACAGAGCTCAGATCAGATTCAAATATTTGTTAAATTCGAACAGAAGCTGGATGTAACAGCTTTTCGTTTTTTACTAGTATTTTTTTTCTACAGTCCTGCAGTAGGGTAGGCAGCTTGTGTGATGCGCGGCGTGCGTTGAATGATGCCTGCGCGAGGATGTCAGAGACTCAGGGCTGGGAATTACGAGCACTAACCAATGGAATATTTTCTGACATATCGGGGTTCAAATGCAGAGCAAACGTAAGGCTGAAGATTAAAATTGTGCGGGATCAAAGAGTATCCAAGGAGTTACAGTGCTCTTTCTGTATAGAGAAGGATGAGCAAAAGTTTTTAATGAATTCGATATCTGTATGATTTCAAAAATCATCTTACAAGATTCCTAAAAGAATTTACGTACTTGAGTATGATCGTGGAGTCGAGCTCAAAGAAAGTTAAAGGTATATGTTCTTAAGTACTCATAAGCTATATGTAGGGATATTACCGTAACGTCCCTACCCGAGAGGAAAAAAGCAAACCACCTAGTAGTATAGAAACAAGACGAAGTCCTCCTTTATCTATGTAGAGTCGTGGTTTTTGTCGCTAGGCTTTGAGTTTAAATTCGTAAGGTACCCATCGTCAAGTAGTTGTATATTAAATAAAACATATAAACATCATTATCCATTTGATAAATTGGTGGAGACTATTGGACTTCTAAGGGCAAATTGGTAATTACCCAATTTGATAAAAGGAAAAAAAGAAAAGGAGAGGGTTCCACTGTCGGTGGGACAGAAGAGGATTAGGCAAGCTCTCGGGCGTGTGTAGAGGGGTTTCGGCCGATCGAGTCTTCGGCCGATTGATCTACCGGTGACAAAGCGTCACCACTGGACACTTCGATGCCGGCCGTGTCCGCAACCCACAGGCCATCACCCCTTTGCTACTCCTATAAAAGGTGGCTCCTTCTCCTCTTTTCGGCACCGAATACAGTGAGGCTCTTCTTCTACCTTGTGCTTCTTCTCTCTCTCGGCTGGGTCTTCATCTGAGTTTGGGGCACCGATCTGCCAGACTCTTCACCGACGTTGGTGGCCATGAAGCCCAAATCGGCTTCTCCTTGATTTCCCCTTGCGGCCTCCTTGTGCCTTCTTGTGTCAGATCTGGTAGAGAGGAGTTTTGGGGTTTTCCTTTAAAAGGCTAGTTTTGGTAGTTTTGCACCTAGCTGAGAAGGAGAACCGTGACTTGTTCTTGGTGTTCACATGTGCTCTTTAGTCAGAGCTCTCGTCAATCTTGTGTGGCATCTACCCTAACCTTCGACTCTTATTTCATCTCCTGAGGTTGGAGTGTGGCATTCTATCTCCAATGGCTATTGTCTCCTTGATCAACATAGCGAGGTGCTTGGTTTTCTAGGACAGCACAGCATGTGTGTCTTGCCTTGTTCGACTGCTTCTCGGTAATTTCGAGTATCACCGGCTTTGTGAGTTTTTCTGGCTGCTACTTTTTTTGCTTGATCTATATCAGATATCTGTTGTTCATCTCTAACTAGACATTGCCAAGAAGTTTTGTGGGTTAGATTGCTCGATGATGAATTTACATATTGCTGAAATTATATATGAATGTAATGGTAGATTGATCTTGAGCTTACTGCTAGCTTGCTATTTTATATGCTCTGATCATTGAATATTGTTGTACACTACTTGTTGCTCTCTGTGTTACATCATTTATGTGATCTGTGATTGTTTTTCGGCCCTTGTAGCTATTTGCCTAACCCTGTTTAATCAATAAAATTCATGATAATTGAATATTAAATTGATTTGGGGTCATTCATATTGCTCAGCAAGTTATGTTTATGATCTGTTAGCCTCTTTTGATAGCAAGGTTTAATTTGAGCACAAGATCTAATCTATAACTGTCATATATAATTAAGATTTTATTTTGTCATGGCAGAGATGGCCAAGATTAAATCTTGTGCAACTAGCCTTCTGAGAGCAATATATGTCATTCAAAATCTTGATAACATGCTGAATTTGGTCATACATGCTATGTTTATTTAATATCAGTATTCAGTTGCAATGAATTAACTTGTTCACATATGTACATGCTGATTAAAGACTTTTACATGATATGTATGTTGGCATATATTTCTTTTTTAATGACTTACAAGGTTCATATGTTTTCATATTGATTAAGTCTCTAATATACCTCTTGTATCATGCTTATGTCTTTATTAAATATGATAGAATTAAATCTAAATATATGCTTATATTGTATTATTTGCAACACTTTCACGTTGATACATTATCATGTTCAAGTGCCTAAACATGTGGTCTTCTAGCTCCCTTTGTTATCATGATTAAGGGGGCAAGATGCATGCTATCATTGGTAAACTCCTCCTCTCTCTAGTTTAGGTACTGAGTGGCAACAATTTGGCTACGCGCGCCTAGACTGCGATGCGTTTTTTACACTAACCCCACATCTTTCTTC